>PVJX010000595.1:0-233160 GCA_004027295.1 Dolichotis patagonum | reverse complement strand
TTTAGGTAAATTCCAGATATCATGTAATTCTAACTATTCTTTAGGGGCCTCTCATAACCCGCTTTCCTGAAACATAACACTTCAAGGAACATTCCAAATATCATTAGGGATCCTTTCTTTCCATTAGCCTGATATGCTTTGTTATAAAGCAATTTATTCACCAGTTTCAACAGAATTTAACACATTAATAAAAAAAAAAAGGTGTGACTTGGGCAGCACAGAAAACGTGAATTAGAATTCAGGAAGGCTAACAAAGCCAACTGTGTTCTCTAGGAAAGGCTGAGTATGGTTAGAAGACATAGCAATTAATTTTATTAAAAGCAACAAAACAAAGCAAATACACCCCAACTCTCCCCTCAAAAAAGAAGAAAAACACAAGATACATCCTATTTGAGTAGACACTTTCTAAAACCAGATGACTCTTATGTCATTCTGAAAAACAGTTTTGCCCACAGAAAACTTACTATAATCCAGGTATCAAATAAAACACATTGTCTTCCTTCACTTCGTACACACACACACACACACACACACACACACACACACGGCATACACAGCCACACACAGCCACGCATACACCTGAAGACTGTTTCCCCTGCTTAACCTTTGCTGCCAGAAAATTCAGACACAGGATAGAGGAGAGAGAGCTTCCTCTCCACCCCTCCCCGCCGGCTTAAGGATTTTTTCATCAGTGAGCATCTTCAAATAAACTATGCACCACACAAAATTTATCTTCTTATTGGTGCCCATTCCCAGCTCTCCAAGCAACTGGCTGGTCTCAGAGCTCCACCACTGGCTGCCGCACTGCAGGAAAAGCAGAACCAGCCAGAGGGCACCTTATCTAAAGGCAATTTACTTGCTTCTAAACAGCTGTCACAAAGAGAAGCCAGCCAGTGCATTTCAAACTGGGTAAGAGCTGGGTGTATTTATAGCATGTCTACTACTCCTTTCCTTTTTTCATGTTGGGACTGATTTCTTCCCCAAAAGCAAAACTGCCAAATGCAAATGATCAAAGGACAGGAGGAAACTGACTTTTTAGAGAACCTGTACCACATCTGGTTCAGCATCAAGTGCTATGATGCAGGCAGTTTTAGACTTCATCCTTTCTAGATAGAGAGAATACAGCCACATAATGTCCCCAGCCTTTCTCCCAGGAAAGCCTGATCCCAGCCAAGAAGCATGATTAATAAGCACCAAAGTGTTCTCTGCCTGGTGTGATGAAGTGAAAACCGAACAGAGGGTCCTGGGCCTTTGCTTTGCAATTGGTTTTTACCTGTTCTTATGTGCCTGCAGGCTGTGATAAGAATTATCCAAACTTTTACTTTGGTTGACAATCAATTGATCAATAAGTGTAAGGCTAATCAAGCAAAGGAAAGTAAAATCTCTCCTAAACGGTGTTCCTGTAGGTTTGCAAAATTGTTCAGAGTTGAACCTGCAATGCAAAGGTAGTCATTGGAGGTTGGTTTTCTGCCACTCAAAGGGGTTTTCTACTCCTTTTCACTAGAGCTTTCCTTCTGGCCTGAAATCCCATTTGCAGAGACCAGACTTGGCAAGCTTTGCCACCACTGGCCAGGCTGCCAGAGGCTCTGGGCACCAGTGGACTTGCTGGAATGTGTCACTGAGGTAGGACAGAAGAAATGAAGGTAGACAGAAAGGAGATAAGGAAAATTATAGTTATGATTATTATACTTTCAAAAAAACCCCTGCAGCTTCAGGGACAGAAAGTTACCCAAAGTTACAATGCCAGGAAACTCGCTCTTAAAAAAAATCTCTAAGGATCTGAAAGATACAAGTAAGTAGCCTATAACTTGGGGGTATCTGCATTTCCCCTGCAAATTGTTTCCCTCATTTTTCCTTTCACAGACTTCTACCCTCAAGGAAATGGCACTGTTAAGTGGGCAGCATATTTCTGAATTTCAAACACATGCAAAGAGTTTGCATTCTAACCTGGCCCACTAAATGGGCAGTAGGATCACCTGTCTTAAAGACACCTCCAAAATCACAGATTTGCTCTTCTTTTTCAAACTATTCTTGGCCCTTCTCTTGCTTGATGTGACAGACTGCTGAATCGTCTAACTGCCCCCCTCCCAAACACATCTGAGGACTTGGCACTTGCCTCCTGTCTGAGGGGAAGGGTTCCCACCCTGCCTGAGGCTCTGCAGCCTGGAACTTCGGAGATGAAGTAGCAAAACTATGAAGAAGGTAGAGAAGGTGTCAGTGCTCGTCCTGTCCACACACTAGATGGTGAGGTGATTCTTCAAACACTGCAACAGAAGCAGCATCCCTCAGGCCCTCCTGCTGGTGGATCTTTGGCAGGGAGACTCATGTCACAATGCAGAGAAACCTGGCAGCAATACAGAGCAGATGTGCAGAGCACCCCGAGGTTAGCCTGGAGAAAAGTCTGTCCCAACAGGCAGTCAGGCCCATTTGGATAATTGGTATTTTTCACATTGTCTTCATAGTAACCCTGGTTACCAGGATGCTCAGGTCAGGCATGTGAATCAACCAAGAATAAACTTTAATATGGTCAAAAAATGTGGCTTGCTTCAAAGATGGCCTGATCCTATGAAAATATAAATTTGAGTTTTTTTAATCTTGAATTTTAGCACTAGTTAGTTACTCATTACAAAATAATTTTTTTTTTCCTCAGAGGCATTTTTCTTCCAAGCTGAGAGTTTGCTCAAAGCAGACAAAATCACCCTTCCTTAGGCAAATTGTCTCACACACAAGGAATCCACCCGGGTGCTCTTATGTAGTGAAAGACATGTATAACTTTATACCTGATGACTTAGCTTCTGAAACAGCCACTTTCCAAATAGACATCTAGTCAACCTTTGAAATCAAGAAAGCACCTGAGGTGTTGGGGAATAAATACTGGGTACCTGAATGATTTCTTTCACTAAATCCTCTTAATGAGCATTATAATTGTTATTTTACAGATAGAAAGGTTAAAAATTTATCAAAGGCTCCACAATTAATAAGTGATGGATACAATTTGAACACACGATTGTCTAACCCAAAACTCATGTTATTCTCATCTGACCGTCCTGGAGACTCCAAGAAGCACAAAGTCTGTCTCCCTGAAGGAGACAGCAATGATCTAGAAAAACAGCAGTTACTCCCTGCTGAGGGACACTTGAGAGGGGTCTATAGGCTCAGCAAGGTGAAGGCTTTTGCTCAGGACTACGCAACTATTAGAGGACAAGGTCAGACTGAATGGAGGCATAGCTGACTCCAAAGACTCCTTCTTTTCATTATATGACACTGTCTCCTGGGTTTCTTGGGTGAACTGGTCTTTGGAGCTGGTAGTATAAAGGTATCCCAGACAGGAGTCTCCTATGGGCAGGATGTCCAAAGTCTAGGTCAGCTCTGCCAGGCAGGGGAGCAACATGCACTGACATATGTGCTTGGTCCTGGCCCCCAATCTGAAGGAGGAGACAGTAACTAAGAAAGTGTAATTAATCCTGCACTCACCACAGTGGAGATTTTTTATTCGGTCTGTTTTTGTAATTGTGGAAATTTTTAAGTATACATAAAACTGGAAAGAGAAGTATGACAATCCTCATGAACTCATTACCCAGCTACATTAGTGATCAACATGTGGCCAACCTTACCTATTTATACTACCTCCAATGTTTTATTCTAAAATTAATCTCAGATAGCATGTATTTCCTGGAAATATGTTGGCATGTACCTTTATACTGATTGTCTTCAAAAACCTAATATTATCACACCTAAATAAGCAAAAATAATATCAAATATCTTGTTAGTATTCAAATTCCTATATATACCTTATGTATTAATTTTTTTTTTGTACTAAGGATCAAACTCATGACCTTGTATCTGCTAGGCAGGTGCTTGTGCCACTAAGTTATATCTGTGACCCCCTCACTTATTGATTTTAACTGATGATTGTTTGAATCAGGATTTGAATAAGATCCAAACAATGAATTGGCATTTTAAGTACATAATTTTTCACTGGCTGGTTATTTTCCCTTTCTTTTACGGTGTATCTGCTAAACAAAAAATCCCAGTTAACTAGTTCTGTATTGTATCCCACATTCTAAATTTTGCAGAGTGCATCCTTACTGGGAGAGATTTTTTGGGTAAAGAATGAAGCACATACGAAAGCAGGGCTGGGTATGGTAGAAATACAGATTCTGGAATCTGAGAGATCTGGGTTTTAATCTTTGTGCTGAAACTATGCATTTTAGCCAGGTAAATAGCCTTTATTTTATAATTTCCTAATCTATAAAATAGGCTTAAAATAACAACACCTCACAGATGGTGATGTCTCAGAAAACCGTATTAAAGAGGCAGTTACAATGAATCTAAAGCCTCCTCAAGGTGCCAGCCAGCTACCACCCCTCCCCACTGGTGTGGTCGGCACAGAGAGCTCCAGGGGTGTGCACTGGAAGGCAGAAGCCTCCCTCTGGCAATTTGTGGCTGTTTTATGGGAACAGAAGACCACTGCTTGGTGAGTCACTTTTGAAGACTGAAAACCAATTTCTTAATTTCCTTTGTGCCATACACTAAAGCTCCACCATTAGGCAGAGCTGCAAGAGTGTATGACGAAGACCCCACAATCTAACTGCTCCATTTGATAGACCAGGAAAACGGCAATCAGGGGGTGGAGTGACTGGCCTCTTGCTTCCTACTCAAACTCTTTTCTGCTCTGAAATTAGGGCCCCTGACTGCCCTTGTCCCTTTTCTAACTGGAAGAACCCTCATTTTTTCATTGCATGTACACCCACCTGACAAAATATACATTTGTGTGTTACTCCTGTTTATTAGTCTGTTTCCCATAGAATGCCACCCTCAGGAGGACTAGGGCTCAGGAGGACTAGTTCTGGCATACAGAAAACATTCAATTTGTATCTTCTGTATTGAAACAGATTGAAATAAACCCCACTTCAACTGTTGTTATTTTAGGGGGTTCACACCAAATAACATCTTCAGCCAAGGTAACATTAAAGGTTACAAGCAATTACTATACTGTTTGTTAACGTTCTTCAAATTTCTGCTATTTTTTAAAATTTGGATTGATATTTATATTCTTGCCTGTAATTTATGTTCTGTTTTCAACCTGTTATTCTACAAGCCATCTGGGTAATCTATAAATCTATTATGCAGAATTTAGAGAATCTCATTTCTTATAAAAATTACATTATTGATACCTGCCAAGATCTTCAAGATTTGGCAAAAAAAAAAAAAAAAAACCCTCTTTTTTCACCCTTTGGAATAAAGCTTACTGCTTCCTTAGCAAAGGTGGAAAAAGCTTGTTTTTTTTTTTAAAGTTTGTACTTTTGCTGAGAGCCTGTGAAGCATTTGAATTATGAGAATGATACACGTTTTAAAAACACCCCTCATTATAGTAGTAATAGGGTAACAACAATGCCTTTAGTTCTGGGGGATATGAATCTCTTTTGATTTCCCTATTGGTGAATCATATGGGTAATAATACGGTTGTATAGAATGTTAGTCCAGATATTCAAAACATCTTTCAGTCACTCGATAACATGGCTGCAGTTTCTACGGGAATAAATCCTCAGTCTGACTGTCCAACGGGTTTTACAAAGCTTTTTATCCCATTCACAATGGCATCTTCATGTGTACCTCTCACCATTAGTACTAAACATCGTTCCAGAGCCCTCTTTCCTATGCAGAGAATTTTCTTCATCCCATATTTTGATCTCTCTAGGCTCCATTTTCCAGCTTGGTATCCAGCTGTTCCTGCACTGTCAGTCTGTCTTTTGTTGTTGTTGTTGTTGTTGTTGTTGTTGATTTGGCATCTTCCCAGGACCCTGCTCTGTGGCTCTCCTTTTGGTCTTGCACACTGCCAACCAAGGGTCAAGTACGTCCACCTAGGTTTGTTTGATTCAGCGCTGGGGTCCTTCCAGATGGGCCCTGTATTACAGGAGGAAGGACCTGACACTCAGATTTGGGCTCACCCTCCAAGCATTCCAGAGGGACTGGTGAGGTATAGGGTTTGACCACAGGGTTGTGGATCTCTTTATTGACAATGACATCTATACATTTAAAAATCTTTTCTGCATCCCTACCCCTTGTCTTAGGATGTAAAGGTCCTCAGTTCCTAATGTGAGACCTTTCTAGAAGCTAAGTACTGGACACTGAGGTCAGCTGACGGCTTAGCAATCTCTCACTGGGACAGAATACACCTAGTGGCCAGAGTTCCCCAAGTGATGATTCTAGAGACACAGGCTATTCAGTGTATCCCTTTACAACTGGTACCCAAGTTTCTCACAAATTTAAAAAAATATGCTTTCCTTAATTTCTACTATAAGATACATTCTTATAAATAGGGAGGACACCTATAGAAAGAAGAACAATCAAACTGAACACCATATAAAAGCAATCATTCAACCCTTTGGTATATTTCTTCCAGTCTTTAACTTCTCTGGTAAGAATGTGAGAAGGATATTTCTTTAAACAGTTTTTTAGTTCATTTCTCTACTTTCCCATATGTGTGTTTCTATTCTCTCTCTTTTGTGTGATTCATGGAACACCAAGTGAAACAGGGACTCCTCCAAATAGGTGATAGTCAGAAGCAACATTAATCTTTCCACCGGCCTCTTTTTTCGTCACTTGTGTGAGTTACAGGAAAAGCTACTGAGCTTTATAATGTCCCCAGATCTTAATAGTAAGGAGTTCTTCTCTGGGGACATGTGTTAGCTAAATCTACAGAGGATGTGTGCAGGCTTTTAAATCTCTGCATGGATTGATGACATCATCAGTGTTTACTCAATTATGATTTTTTCATTTTATGTCTATGCATAATATAAAAATGAAAATGATTTTACAAACAAGTGTTTATTTCCTGAAGCTCTGAACCCCTCTCAGCTACTTCCTGGGTCCTTATTTCTGAGAGAGACCTATGTCCCTGCTTTACTACAGCCACTGTGGCTATTTGATTTGGTGGAATCAGCACATTATTGAGATTTCCCATTGGTGCAGATGAGTCTGTCAGAAACAGCCACAGTGGAGGCTGGGCGGCTCATGCTCTTATTCTGACTGACTCATCAAACCTGTTTCTGGAAGCTACCACAGCCTCATGTACTAGTGGGTCTGAGGGCTGTGGTGGTCAGGTAAAATCTTTCTTTTGGGAGACAGTTTGGCATATGCCTTCCTCCATAAATCCGGGTAGAATCCTCAGGGACGTCAACGCCTCAAAATCATTTAACATGATGAGATGCTCAAAAAACTAGAAAGAGGAGGGACCTTCTCCAGGAGCCTAAAACAGGGTTCAAAGGCTCAGATCAGCTTCCCTTTGCTGTTGTTGAAAAGCAAAGCAACTCACTGCACTGGCTTCTACTTCTTCATCCATCTAAACAGCAGATCAATACCTACCTTTGCTGTCCCAGTAGAACACTGGATGAGGGCAATACTGAACTTCTGTTAAACATTTTGTGCCCGACACTGTCCTAAGCACTTGATCAATATGACCTCATTTAGTTACTACAACCTATGATGATGGTGCCACTATTATTTCTGCATTATAGATGGGAAAACTGAGGCATGGTAAGAGTAAGCAAATTTAAGATTATACGGTAAGAATATGGTGATGCCAAGTTGTCACTATTGTCTCATAGGAGATAACTCCAGGAGTTGTTACTGTCAACAGTATTTTCCACAAGAAGATGTATCAATAGTAGTTAAGCTTTGGGGTTGGGCTGAGCCATTTATAAGGACCAGATCATTCCAAATCCTAAGTGGATGCTATGTGTCCTTGCCCCATAGACTTTAGGTAAAGTTATGCATCCACTAATTACCAAGATGGACTTCACAGTAGAAAGCACCAATAGATTTCCTATCAGCCACAGACCTCTGGGGATTAGTACGCATATTACAGCTCTGCTTTTACTGAACAAAAATGCTTAACTCTTCAAAGGTGACTCTGGAATTGAGAGTCTTCCGTAAAGACCAGCTATACAACCATGTTTCCCCAAAGTAGATACATTCCTTGGAAAGTATCAGTCTGAGAACTAGAGGTGGGTCTAGAAATTTCATTCCATTAGTGAAATCATAGCTAATAATTTGAAAGTGCTTTTGAAGGCAACCGATTACTCTATTTGGTTGTGCCTTCAATTAGTATTTACATAATTTAATAACAAAACTGTCATCCTCTCCTATTAACTGGCTGCTGAGATACTGATGGGAGTTGGCACACACATGGATTTGCATCATCCTTATTTTCCCAAGTTATTAAAATATTTTTTCTCCAAGTATAGTATTACTCTTTTTCAATAAAGTCTGAGCCATTTCTTTCCTTTAGAGCAGTTCATTTATCTTGATTTGATGGAATAGGAAAAATAAATCTTTAAAAATTCTTACAGGAACACAGATCCATCCATTTATTCATGGCAGGGATCAAATCAGGGAAGTCTTTGCCTGGAGATATTAATAGAACAGCAGAAAGGAGTTAATCTTGTATTAGATTAAGTGGATAAGAAAACTGACATCCACTTGGTAGTAGCTTTCTCTAATTCTAATCATCCATGCATTGGGGAAAAGCCTTAAATACACACTGCAAAGGTCTTCAGGCTTTAATGCCATTATAAACGCTGTCTTCACAGTGGGTAGCAATTACTTGTAGTGCTACAAGCGAAGGAGCAATTCTACAGGGACACCGAGAAAAATCTAAACATGCCTGTCCCCTCTCAATAATTTTTAAAAAGCAGATAATTTAAGAAATGCAGGGAGGAAATTCTAATTGCACAGTGGAGACACTGAACCACCTTCGTGGGAAATGAAAATTAAGAACAATGAGAGGCATATGGATAGCACCTGTCTGTAGAAGCACAGCCATAGAAGGACACACTGTTATCTATGTGGCCTTCAGCTTCGGGAAGGACAATATGAATGCAGTCAGGAAGCAAAATCACACAAAACAAAAGAACAGAACATTTACATGTGTTTTCAACTAATCGTATAATACATTTATGCACTTAATGAAAGTTTCTGAAATTTTATTTGGAAAATGTATTTTCAAAGTTGCCAATGTTACAAAAGGCAAAGAAAGGCTAAGATTCATTTCAGACTGAAGAGACATGTCAAGTAAGCAAACTCTATGATCCCATATGGGATCCTGTTCAAGAGGAAAATGTACTGTAAGGCACATTCAAATTTATAAAATAGGAATATGGAAAATTGAGAAGATGACAGCACTGTAACAATGTTAAATCTAGTGGAGTTGGCAAGTCTACTGTGTTTATGTAGGAGAATATTAGTCTCAGGAAATGCACACAGGTATTTAGAGGTTAAAGGGCATGATATATGGAGCTCATTCTCAAGTGGCTTAGGGATAATTATACATACAGATTAATTAGGAAAATGAGCAAAATGTTAACATTCAGTTAATATGAATAATGGGTAGGACGAATATTATATGATTCCATTTAACTGAATGATCTAAAAATAGTTAAACTCGGAACTAGAGAATAGAATGGGGCTGTAGGTAGAGGAAATGGGGAGTTGCTAATCCATGGGTATAAAGTTTCAATTAGCCAAGACAAATAGTGCTGGAATCTGCTGCACAGTGTTGTACCTATAGCTAACAATACGATATTGTGCACTTAAAATTTTATTAAGAATAGATATCAAATGTTTTTACTATGATACATCTTTTGTTTTTTTGAGACAAGGTTTTGCTACGAAGTTCAGGCTAGCCTTGAGTTCAGTTTGTAGCCAAGGCTGGTCTCAAATTTGCAACAATCCTCCTGCCTCAGCCTTCTGAGTGATGGGATTACAGACATGCACCTATGATAAATTTAAAAAAATGAATATATGTCTGTTCTTTGTACTATTCTTGTAACTTTTCATAAAGTTGAAATTACTTACATATAAAAAGCTGTTTTAAAAAGTCACTTGATTATGTTAAGATGTTAACTGTCCCCAAACTGACATAAATTTATTGAAATACCTGTCCAAATTCTAGTAGGCTTTTAAAGTTGAAATTGATAAGTTTATCCTAAAATTTAAACAGAGATGTGAGAGACATATAAGACCCAGAAACAGTTCTGAAAAAGAACAAATTAGGAGGATTTATACTATCTAATTGCAAAACTTATATAATTAAGATAATATGGTAGTGACATAATGATAAGCACATAGATAATGAAACAAAATCGAGGGTCTAGAAATAAATCCTTATATTTATTTTTGACAAATATACAGACAACTCAGTGAGGAAGAAAAAACAGTCTTTTCAACAAATGAATCTGAGGGAGTTGGAAAACCACATACAAAAATAATGAATGTAGATAATTACTTCATACATTGCATAAAAATTAACACAGAAGAAATTAATACAGTATGTAAGTCTAAATATTAGAGTTCAAACTGTAAGACTTCTGGACAAAAACAGGAGAAAATCTTTGTGGCTTTGGGTTCTTTAGAGATTTCTCAAAAATGGCACCCAAAGTATAGGCCATCAAAGAAAAACTCAATTACTTACATATCATCAAAATTTAAAGCTTTCATTACTTCAAAAGGCACTACTAAGAAAATGAAAATATAAGGCACAGGAGAAAAATTTGTGTAATATAGATTTGATAAAGACCTATATTTAGGATATATGTAGAACTCTTACAATTTAATGGTTAAAAACCCCAAACAGCCCAATTTAAATGTGTGTAATACATTTCATCACAGACAATGTATGAATGGCAAATAATTACTACATGATAAGATACTCAATATTATTATTCATTAGGGAAATGCAAATTAAAATCATAGTAATATAACTCCACATCCATCCACTAGAAAAGCTATAATAAAGAAAGTATTACATGTGATGTGAAGAAACTGGAATACTCACACATTGCTGATGAGAATGTAAGACTATAGGTATAGGCACCCTGGAAAACAATCTAGTGATTTTAAGAATTTAACCACTGGCTTACCATATAATCTCTAATTTCACTCCTAAGTCTATCCATAGAAACTGAAAATGTGTTCACAAGAAGATACGTGCATCAATGTTCACAACAGGATTATTTTAACAGCAAAAAACTGGGCATAATCCAAATTTCCATCTCCAGGTCATGGATGGTCTATCCGTACAATGCAATGCATGAAATACTGGTAGAGGGTTCAACATGGATGAACCTCTATAACTTTATGCATAATGAAGAGGCCAGGTCAAAAAGACATGTACTGTAAAATTCCATTATTTAAATGAAAGCAGTAAATTCATATATAAAACACCAAATAGTTCAATAATTGCCTAGGGTTTTAGGTGGGAATGAGGTATCACAAATGGGCATAAGGCAACTTTTTGGGGCGACAGAAATATGTAAAGTGGACTATGGCTATGGCTGTACATTTTATATTTATGAAAATCATTGACATGTACAGCTGTGATAGGTGAATTTTATACATGTAATTTATACTTCAATAAAGCTGTGTAATGAAAAGTGTGACACTGTATGGGACTTCCTCTCTGGAAGGCCATCATTTCCTGACAGGGGCTAAATGAGGGGGTCTATTAACCATGGCTATGGAATGAAAGAACCACAGTCCTTTTATAGCACATGTAGGAAAGATGATGAGTGGAGTGTTTCTTGAACTTTTATTTATGCACCAGGCATTCTGTTGATCCTCATATATTATCCTATTTAATCATGGTGATGTTCAGTATCTTAGTTACTTTTATTCATCTCTGAGACAAAATACCTGATGCCCAAAGTTGGGAAAGGAAATGTTTATTTCTTACAGTTTTTGGAGGTTTCAGTCTATACTCAGTTGGCTCCAAGGCAGGGTGGCATGGCAGGCCGCAGTTCATGGCAGCTGCAAACCGCAAGCGGGAACCAGCAAGAGAGAGACACACCTTCTTCCTGCCATTACATCATATCCTGGCTCCACCCCCTAGGAGGGTGTAGCACTGACACCACCAATCCAAGCACTAGACAACGAACCAGTCACAAATGCACAATGCAAATACAGGAGGCCTGGGGGCCACCGACATAAACCATGACATTCAGGAAGTTGGTATTCCTGGATACTTAAAGATTCCTATTTACACATTTGGGCTCCAAGACATTAGGATGGCAGAGCTGTGTTAGTACGGCAGGGTAGAGCATGAGACTAATGTGAATTGATAGTTTCCACACGGCTATGTTGGGATATGCAACATGAGGCCAAGAAAAGTAAAGTCTGGAGAGAAGAATAGTTACAAAGGCAGAAACTAAATCAACAGACAGAGACTTCAATTTCTTGCTTAGGCAGGAAAGAAACAGCAACTACTCTATTGTCAGACATTTGCTTTTCCAGTAGACTAGAAAAAATCTACAAGGTAATCAATTACAACTGAATGTCTTTAATATCTCATTATCATAGCAGAAAGTTTCCATGATTTCATGTGATTTGATTTTCATAACTGAATCTTGGGTTAGTAGGTAACAGTGTTAATTTTAAGAGTGTGTGTGTGGGTGAGATTTATGAGTAGGGCGGGCTTTTCTGTTTCATTAAGACTGCATAATGAATGAATAATGAATAAATAATGACTGGTCTCTCTCAGAGCTTAAATTTCTCAGATTTAGAAGAACACTAGAAAGTTGTTTTTAGAAGGATACTAAATCAACAACTGATTTAATTATACTTTATTTTCTCCATGTAGTGACATGTTTAGGAGGCCACCAGAAGGAGGTTGCTTATGGCATTTCTCAGTAAGATTCACTGCCTGTAATGGTTGATTGTGACCACTTGAGAAGTTTAGAAGCTTAGCTAAATCAGCTCAGCAATTCTACACCCTAGGATGTAGAGGACCCACCCTAGGATGGCTGGTTGTCCGGATGCTACAAAGGGGAAGTGAGGAAGGACAGACTGGCTTCTGTTCTTTGGAGGAGCTCCAGTGTTCCTCTTTAGCTTGGACATCCATCTCCTGGCTTTCAGGGCAGACTCTGGTTTCTGCTGCATATCCTTCAGCCTTTCCTTGAAGACTCTTCAGCATTCTGGCATAGACTCTTCAGCCTTCTGGGGTTGATCCATCAGCCTCCTGATACGAACTTGCACGGGATGTTGTAGTGAACTCCAGACCCTGGACTGACTTCTTCAGCCTCCAGTGTGCAGACAACCTCTGCCCGCCTCCTCATCTCACTCTGTAGGTATTATTGTAAGCCATTCTTGTAATTTCTCACATGTTCATTTATCTTGTGTTATATCTATTTCTCTAGTAAACTGACTGATACACTACCCATGATATCTGTTGTCTTTGTGAGACACCTCTTTTTATTAGTGTGTGTTTGTGATATATAATAAATGCATTCATAATGGGGAATAGGTACATACATGTTCCACATCTTGATCCTTTTTACTTCCCTTTCTCCCCCTCTCATGTCCAGTACTGGTCCAAAACCAGCCCTTTGCTACCTTTTCAGGGCCATCTGTCCCCTGTAGGGATCCTGTCTAATATGGCTGGTGTATGGAGAGTGTGGCATTAGCATATCAGTCCTCAAAGAATAGTGGCTACCATTACATCAATGGTATTTTGGGAATGACAACTCTAAGCAATATGTAAACAAAATATATAAATGTACAGTTATTATTCTTTTTTTCCATACAGAAAAATCTTTTATTTTAAGCCACAAATAGTTAGCAAGTGGCCACAACTATCCATGTTTCATTAAAATCACATCAAACCTAGGTACAAAAGTACCACTGATTATTGCTGTAGAAAAATTGGACGAAAAATTCAAATAAGTCACAGTAAAAACCATCACAGTATGTACAGGACTGGATTCTTTCTTTCTTTCTTTCTTTCTTTCTTTCTTTCTTTCTCTCTCTCTCTCTCTCTCTCTCTCTCTCTCTCTCTTTCTGTACTGGGGATCAAACTCACAACCCTGCACTTACCAGGCAGATACTTATGCTGCTGAGCTAAATCCCCAGCCCCTCAGGACAAATTCTTAAAGCAGGTGCATGGACTGCTCAGTCAGTTTTATATCAGCTTTCAATATTAAAGTGGTATTTATTTTACTTGATAATGAAGAAAACTTCCAAAACGCATGACTACGAAAGGGTAAAATGTTCATTCTTGTATATTTTGTATGCCAACCAGTAGAATCCTAAAAAATTAGCATTTACAAAATACTTGGTAAAATGGCTTTTGAAAGGTGTCCCAAGATGTATATAAATCATCCCCAACTTTTTGTGACAATTCATTCTCTCTCATTATGTACAGATTGTTTTCTGTAGCTTTTCACCATTTTCAGATGATGTAGTACCTTCTTTTCTGGCTTCCTCCCTATATTTCTTCCTCCTTTTAGGACCTCTCTTGATCTTTGTTCCAGGTAAATGTTTTTCTTGTTTTAGGTTCAGGTTTTGAGGGAGCAGGTTTTGTGGACAATCTGGCAGACAGTCTTGTGGGTTCTTCTTTAGTTACTTTGGATCGATCTTTGCCCTCTGGATTCTCTGAAGCCTTTCTCTTTGGCACAGTGACCACCGGGTCAGCAGAAAGTGAAGCAATGGGCTGGGGCTGTGGGCCCCCTGGATGCTTCCTACAATGATTATTTGTAGGCTATATACCACCACTGGTGGTTCTGAACATCTTTCTTGACAATTAAGAATTATACTGTAAAACCAAAGATAAATGTCATAGAAGAATTCCCTGTAGAATAACTTTACTGTCAAATTGGCCTTTGGTTATGATTATATTTCCTGGACCTCTCTAGTATTTACTAGCAGAAATCAGCAAGAGGCAGTTTAAAAACAGGACAGATAATAGGACCATCCATAACCTCACTTCAGAGTTTGGGCCCACCAAGGAGCAGGAAGCTTGCTACTACACTTGAGAACAGGCACGATGCATGTGTGGAAGTTCTCTGGACATATCCCAACGGTACAGAAGGCCCATATTAATTAAAAATTGGCATAGTACATTAATAATAACTATAGATTAGACAAGTCAGATTTTTAAGGAGTGTTTCCTAAAATATGTCCCAGTCTTCCAAAGGTATTAATAATATGTACACGCACACGCATGGTGCTGTGGTCCCACGGATGTGTCAGTTTGAGTTTTAGTAAGATAAATAAGAGATATGCCAGAAAATATACACTCAAAATTCAGATGGGAAAAGTGGCAAGACCATGAGTTAATGGGAGTTAAGAGTCATGACCTTATGGGACTCTTATTCCCTTGGTAGCCTCCTTTCTCAGACATTTGACAGTAGAGAACACTGAGACCCAGGGATGCAGTGAAGTTCTAGGACTCATCTATCACATCAGAAACAGACGGGCAGAGTTGGGTCTGCTGCCCGAATGCTGGTTGGGTGGGTGTGCTCAGGGTCCTCAAGTGCCCCACGCTTTGGCAAATTAAGACAATGAAAGGCAATGGTCACAGAGAAAGATACAAATCCCCAATCGTGATTTTATCCAACATTTGTGCATTTGTGCTGGGCTTTGCATACTAGGACTATGGAATCAGGAGCAATGAAAATGACGAAGTTAGTCAGTAGGCTTACAGAGACTATGAAACTGAAAAGGAGTGTTTTCAATGCTTTTCTATTCCTTGTCTTTCCTCCTAATCCCACCGAAATCATCACTTTTATCTACTAAATATGCATTGTTAAGAATCCCCCAAAGTAATTATTAACAAGTGAGCCAGCCAGAGCTTGTAAACCATTTTATAAACACAAAGGTTCTGTAAATGTTTATTCTCATTATGGAAACTAATTCAACAGCACAACATAGCATTTCTGGATAACGGTTTCTAGCAATGCTCACAGAGCATGAAAAGAAATGACACAGAATATGTCTGAACTCTGGTCAGCCTGTGAACTGAGCCGAGCAAAATGCATTTCATCTTTCCTATGTTGAGACAATCAGCATAACCAGATAAGAGTTCTGCACTGCAAGGAGTTATTCTCTCAAGCCTGTGTCTCACGGACTACATGCTGTTACTGCACAAAGCGCTTCAGTGGTTGAAAGAAATGTGGTTTTTTTTTTTTTATGAGGTGAAGTATGGTTCCTGGCATTAAATCTGATCATAGGCTTGCATGCTGTGTACCTGGCATGAAGGAGATAAAAGGTGGGAGAGTCTTCTAATGCTGCTCTTTAAGGTTCCTTACTCCTGTGAAAACCAGCCCCCAAAACACAGATACTTGTGTCACAAGACAGTGACACTTGTGTGTGTGTGTGAAGTCTGTATTAATTATATTTGCTTATTTTCTGTATTCTTATGCTTTGGCACCTACGGTCTCCTGAACTGGGAAGGGATTGTTCCTTCCTGGGTTAGTTGATTCCTAGAGATAGTAAACTTGCCTCAAGGACATCTTTGATGCCCAAACTAACCAATCCTGGATCCATAGTTCCATCCACCTTCTGCTCCTGCAGGATGCAACACTGTCAGCCCTTATCAGAGCACCTAGAACTGCCCCATTCGTTAGTGTCCACTAAAACTATTCACCCTACATCTTTCTCCCCTGCTTACTCTGACTCACTCATTCCTTCTCATGAAAACCTCAATAAAAGATTAGACACATACTTTCTCCTTGCTCCCTGCTTCCTGAATGATCCTGGTACTCTGTATGTGGCCCTGCATGGCATGTGGCCCTGTGTGATGTGTGGCACTTCCTGCTTTTAAGGATCCATGAGTATAAATTGCTTCCTCCATGGCAGTCGTTTCCCTGTCTGCATATCTTACCATACACTGTAGTTTAGATCTGAAATGTCACCAAGCCTCATGTGTTCAGAGGAGAGGGTTTTGTAAGGCGATTGGGCCATGGGGTGCCACACTCACTGGTAGATTAACGCACTGATGAATCCTAGCTAAACACACTGTTAGGGAGTAGGGGCTGGCTGGAGGGGAGTGGGATTAGGGCCATACCTCGGGCAAGTACATCTCCCTTGCCAGCTCCTCCTTTTTCTCTCTGCTTCCTGGGTACCATGAGGGGAGCTGCTTTCTCCTGCCATGTCTTTCCATTATGATGTTCCTGCCTTGAGACAGTCAAGCATAGCCTGAATCCTCTGAAAACAATGAGCTAAAGTAAAGCTCTCCTTCAGGTCGTGCGTGTCCGGTACTGCATGTCAGCAGCGAGAAAGCCAACACACCATACCCGATTAAAACGGATTCCAAGCATATTTTAGAAACAGGTCTCTTACCCAATTTATCTGGAGTCAACAGACAAGGGTAAGTATGGCAAAGCCTATTCCTTGAAATACATTCTCAATTTTCCTCTTTGCCTAGGCCTCAGTTGCTCCAAGACTGGTTGTAGGGTGCCAGGCAACACTACTAGGTGTACTGTAAATATTTGTCTTTTTTTATTTGTCTTTTTTGTTTTGTTTTTGAGACAGGGTTTTGCTAGGCAGTTCAGGCTGGCTTTGAACTCACTTTGTTGCCTAGGTTGGCCTCGAATTTGCAGTGATCCTCCTGCCTCAGCCTCCTGAATGCTGGGATTATAGGTGTATGCCACCACACCTGGATGGTGTACCATAAACAGACTCTAGATATTAAACTCTTAGTTTTTGGTTTTATTTATTTTGGTATTTCATATTTTTAAAATGCAGTCAAAATCAATTTCACTCCCTCTCCCCTTAAAATAATTCTTGCTTTTTGGAACAAACATTGAAGGCTTTCAGTGGCTTGATAAATGATACTGTCAGCTACTGAGCAAGGGGCGGTGTGGCTCTGTGAGATACTCTAACTATGCCATTAATACATTGCTTTGAAGACTCTGTGGCTCATTACAATTTCCCTGGCCACTTCAGAGGAGAAATCAGCTATTCCTGTTTTCTTCTCACTCTGACACTCCACCTTTCTCATCTTGGTTTTCAGATTCATCACTTCTGTGAGATGCAAAGACAGTTTTAATAAAATGTGCTAATGGGTTATGATAATGACATTTATAATTGGGGAAAATGGAGAACAGATGTGTGATTGTTAGAATTGGGATGGTCTAGGAAAAAAAAATATCTGTCAGAAGAGTATGTCTTGAGCTGAAGAGGTACATGGCCTGGCTTTCCCAAATAGAAACGATCTTTGGTTTTTAATATTGTGCTACCATCCTAGACAAAGAACAGGGAGACTGATCAACATATAAGACAAAGCAAAGAAATGCTCTATCAGCCACTAAAGCCACTAATAGTTTTGGTACTCCCAAAGTCATCCAAAAATCTTAAGCATGCTTTGATGGATACAATAATGGACCAACGGGCATCAGGAGTATAATCTCCACGAGTTACTCTACATCAACCCACACATGCCACAGAAAGAAAAACCTGAGTTATGCAAACATGGTGGGTGTCAAGACAGAAGGACTGCTAACGCTACCCCCACCTATACAGAAATTCTGGAGAACAGGTACTGGTTTCCAAACAAACTTCTGCCTTCAGGACTCAAAACATGCAGGTTGAATAAAGATGACTAAACTCACTGGCTGGTTGGTTAATTTGCCATGAGGAGTCCTTCTGTTTTTATATCTGTGCTGACATAAATAAAAATATTTTGCTTCTTCTGTTTAAACAGTGGCTTTATGACTACCAGAACAACCAGGAGGTATCTAAAGAGCACCAGAAAGCTGTGAGACATCAGTCTAGCATCTTCACTCAGCTGTGAACTTTATCATTTCCCCTTATTTTTCCTTGAGTTTCTGGTCATGAATTAAGTGGTAATGAACTCATAGGGAAGTGTCCTTTTCCCTTACAGTATAGGCAGTTCTTTTGGAAACCTAGTCTACAGAAATAATCCAAAAGGATGAAAATCATGGGCAATAAGATAGCAGTCCTTGGGCAGCTTATTTAACCTTTCTGAGACTTGATTTCTTTATTTGTAACATGGCCAAAACAGGGTACTTAGGGGCATAAAATGAGTTTAGATTTATAAAAATCATGAAGCCAAATGAGTAAATATTTAATATTTATGTACTTGATACACAGGAAGTTCCATTTAAGTATCTGCATTTTATTTAAGTATTTGATAAATAAAGCTTTTCTAGATGAGGGATTTTATAGCTATTATCAAGGCTATATAGCAACAGGGAAAATGCTTACAAAATAAAAATTTCCTTGGCAGTCCTAAGTATTCTATGTGAAATATAAATGTGGAAATTGAATGACGGTTTAGACAAAATGTCACCAGTTGTGCTGGGATTGCTGGGATATTGTTTTCCAGATTTTTAAAAAATAATTGATGTAAATTTCAAAGTTTTGTGGAGCATGGGAGTGGTAAGAAGCAATGTTCTTCTTGGGTCTTTGATTGGGAAAGAGTCACCTGGTCCTTCCAGCTGAGCTTAGAGAGTTGTCTGATTTATCCAGAGTTAACCAAAACCTACTTCCAACAGCACCCTTGAAGAGGGAGAGAGGGAGACAGACGTTCTGGCAGCCAGAGTCAGGAAGAGGGCACAGAAATAAGAGAGGCTGGCCCTTCCTTCCCTCCTGGGCTCTGCCTTAATAGTGATGTGGATATCAGGGAAGGGTGGAAACTTAAGAGTACATCGGCAGGGTAGCTGGCCAGAGGAAAAAGAGATCAAAGAGATCAACGCATTTGAAACAAGGTGGGGATGAAATTCTCGCATTTGTCAGGGAGCTGTGTACACATAGTGACATAAGTAAGTCCAATAAAAGAATCTGCGGTAATGTCAACACCAACACCCTCAGCAAGCATTCCCTCCTCTCTCAGTTCTCTGATCTGTCTGATCAGCCTCCCTCAGGAGGGCTGCTTCCCTCTCAGATAAAAAATTGCATGGATACAGGAGTATGTGCTATCTTCATACAGTTCATCTTTCTGTTTTCTCCCTCCTTTTTTTCCCTTCATTCTTTAGTGTTAGGACTAAAAAGAAAATGGAGCCTCATACTGGAATGACTAGGCCAGAGTAACGTAAGAAGCTAAAACAAGGTCCATGGAAAGGGTTTGGGGGTGGGGCCTAGAATTCTGCATTTTTAATCTATTCTTGCCCCCAAAGTGAATGCCTGTTATTCATGGGAATCAGAAATTAGCTGCATTATTTTCAGTAAGAGGAAATGATTATCTTTGTCACTTCTTATTTTTTTCTCTACCTTCACAATATTTCCCCTACCTCCCTGAAAATCTTTCCTTCTTCTCTTTTTCTTAGTTGGTACTCATTTTAACTACAAAAACAAAAACTCAAGTTGAGATAAAGGAGGATGGCCATCTTCTGTCACAAATAAACATGCTGGCATTGTTCCAATGTGGTCCGATATCCTGACATCTATCTTGGGCAGAGAGAAGTATGCCTGGGCCATGCGCACATCTGTCCTGGCAACCACAGCAGGGATACAGACGAAACACTCTAAATTAAATTCGAGTGAACAATAAGCCTGATGAGCATTATTAGCGTATCTGCACGCATTTAAGAAAAAGCCACTGCTAGCCTAATATTGTTCTGACCTCCTTCAGAGACTCAGAGAATCTGAGAATTTAAGCTCAGACTTTGTCCTTGTTCTATGGTGTTGATCAGATACCTGAGACCTAGACACTGCTGTCCCCCCAAAAGTGAGGACAGGTGACATCCCTGGGGCGTACCTTCTCATCAGTTCCTACTCTTTATTTTTCCTTCTATTTAATGAGAAAAATGTGTGCATCAATCATGTAACTTTGGATCAGCTCATCACACTCTGCATTCAGATTTTTCTGACAGTCATCCTGGATACTCCTGCCAGGTTTGTCCTGACCTTTGTGTGCCACCCTGCTGCCCTTCTGTCCAGCAATGACCCTGAATCACCGCTGTCCTGCCCCACTAGCCCATTTATGAATGGGTCACTTTGGCTCAGGCATGCTCCTCTAACATGTCCTTCTCCCAAGAGGGGTGGGATCAGATTTGGAGAATCAGTAAGTCCAATGAAAAACATTAAAACTATTTTGGTAGGGTTTTTTTTTTTGTAGCCTACCAATCTGTTATTAATAATTTAATACTTACATGATACTTCTTGCTCATCCTGGCTACTTGATATTTTTTATTGTGGAATCAGTCAGAAACATGTGATTTCTTTGTGCATAGATACAAATTCTCTTAAGCGTTCGTTATAGCTGTGTTTAAATGTCCCCTCCACGCCTCGTGTGGTCATAGGTGGGCTTTTTCAGAGGTGGCTGGATCTAAAGTCTGTGACTGATTCATGGTGCAATGCTGAGATTAAGGGTGTGTGGCTACTAAATCGGTCCACTGATCAGTTTAGCACTGCCCTAATCTTGCTAGTCTGGGTGAGATAAAAGGAGCAGAATGATACTGTTGAGGCCTTTGCTTACTTTGCTACCTTCTGGCCCCATGAACTCCTCTCTGTTAGACTACCTTGCCTCAAAGCCAGTCAGCTGTGGACTGAAACCTCTACAAAGTATGAAGTTAATAAATCTGTTCTCCTTTAACTTTGAGTGTCTGCGTATTTTGGCTCAGCAATGAGAGAAAAGTTTCTAACATACAGTTCTCATTAGTTTGCTCTGTGCTTGTGTGTGTGTCTAATTTCTGCTTAAAGGATGAAACTGCTATTATATACTTAATGAACTGAAAAAAAGCAAGGATTTTAGAGGAACATACTCTGAGATTTAAATCCTGATTCTACCACTTTGAGAATTTTAATGTCTTTTTTACTTTAGCTTGATTTTTTAACCCACTTTTAACATTTACTAAAATTCTTTTGAAAAATCTAAGAGAAAACCAAGAAAAGTGGTTTCTGTTAAGAACCATGAAGGGTGAATCCATGTATTAGACATGCTAGGAACACCAGGAGTGATGATAAGACCATGAATTTTGGCAGAGTTAGGTAAAAATTGGATAAGAGTCCTTCTCGGTCTTCAAATTCTGTTTAGTGCTTTTACTTTAGTAAGAGAAGGTTTTCCTCTGAAGAAGCCTCATCATCCTTTGGGGGCTATGGTGTGTTTTGATTCAGAGGCCTTGGTGAACTGTGCATCACATGGTTTTCTCCTCCTTAGGGGCCCAGACATGAGGATGGTGCTGCTCAGTCAATGTCAGCACCTCTGGCAGAGTGGTATAGCCTAGCAGGCTTTTCATTCAAAAGTGAAGAGGTTTCTCTAGATCCCAGTACTAATGATCACTGATGCTGACTTTGGGCTTTATGTTTCACAATATACTTTCAAGCTATTTCATTTCATGTTCATAACTTTCCAGGCCATATGTGAGATCACTATCTCCATTTACAGATAAGGAGGCCAGGAGCCAAGCAATTACCTAATGGGCCCACAGTAACACGGCTAGACCAGGCTGCAGGGAGAAAGACCAGAGCTCAGCTCTCACGCTGCCAACTGCTCCATGCCTCATTCTAGAGAAGCCGCCCTTCCAGAGCTCAGCACCATCTTCTCTAGGTTCTGGACAAACTAATTTATGCAACAAAAACTGTAGATGACCAGACCCATCTCCAAACTTGTTCTTTAAAGGAAACAAACATCAGAAAAGAGACTACTACATATATATTTTAATAATACATGGTTTTAGCTTCCTAAGTTTTAGTTAAGCTCATCATTTAATCATACTTGTTGCAAAAAAAAAAAAATCTAGCACCAGGGGGCTACTCTATGAATCAGTGGTTGGACATAGGCTCCAATTTGCTCAATAGGTATATCTCCGAAGCTTTTGCCCATAGTAACACTCCTAGGGTTATTGAGTTTGATTGTGACAAGGAAAGTATGTTAGTAGGGTGGTTCTGTTCTCATTAAATTGAAATGGTGAAGAGTACAGATACGGACTTGAGATCTCCTAAATCTGAAACGGTTCCAATTGTGAATGAGCCAACAGTGCTAAAGGAAATGGGCTGCCACACTATTTCCTGAACTTCCCTGTTTCAGGAGCAGCCATTTAAGAAAAGTTGATGAGCATTAAGATTTAATTCATTTCCCCATCAATAGTGATTAAAGTTTAAAAAAATCATCAAGCAAATGATAAAAATATACCTTACCATTGCTACTTGGGAATTAGGTTGATTCTTTCTGCAGATAAGCAAATGATCATAAGGAAGCAAATCTCTCATCTCTAGAACTAATACTTATTCAGGTATTTCAATTAGATTACCTGGAGATAATTATATTTGAGGGAAACAGAGAAAACATCCTGAGATGAATCATCACTGGTGATGGCTCTGTGGCACAAAGCTGTGTGTTTTTATGTACCTACAGTTTTTTAAAAAAACTTTTCAACTTTAATTTTTTAAAAAATACAAAGCAATAGACAACACAAAACCAGTGGCTTTGTTTTATTACCACATTCTGATTAGATGTTTCAAGAATTTTAAAGCCATGTTATTATTAGTACCAAATGGTCCTAAGAAATATTTTCACTACACAATAAAATTTTTCTTCCTTAAGTTTAATAGGATTGCTTTTCATCTGCTTCAAGATGCTCCACATTTTAATTAATTATTTATTTGTTTGTTTTTGTCTTTTTGAGACAGGGTTTTGCTATGCAGTTCAAGATGGTCTTGAACTCACTTTGTAGCCCAGGCTGGTCTCGAATTCACAGTTAGCCTCAGAAGTGCTAGAATTACAGGCATGTGCCACCACATCTGGCCACATTTTTAAAAAGAGGAGAAATACAAATACTTATTAAACAAAAAGGTTTCTAGTAAATTAAATTCACTCAAAGCGTATCAAATAAGGCACAGAGGAGCGAACACTCCAGAGTGTGGGAAGTTCATATTCAAACATGACAAATCTAAGACCTTCTGGATACTACTCGGGTCTATCTTTGGCAGAGGATGGCAGCATTCCAATCTGCAGTTTATCTTCAGACTGCACAGAATCTGATTTCCATGTTGCCAACCTGCTGTTGGAAGCAATTCTAAAATTCACGCTGATAATATCTTAGCTCTTTTGCTGTATTCTAATTGGGGTGATAGGCCCTGCTTCCAACCTGAACCAGACCAGAAGAAGCATAATTATGTAGAAAACAGCTACAACCAAGATGTGGGCATGCTCTCCTCTTGTTGCGTTTCAGTGGAGAATGAGAAAATGATCTCCAGCTACACAAAAGATGCTCAGGCTTGATGGGCTAGCTAGCGAGACCGCTCAACAACCTTCTCAGGAAGGAACTAAAAATAAAGGGTCCTAATTTGCTTGAAAGCTGGTTCTAACTGAAGGCAGGAAGTTGGCAAGATGAGTCCTCAGGATCCATTCCAATCTGGGAATGTGTAGTATGCTAATATTTGGTCTGAAGTATATGCACTCACTGCTGGATGGTGTCCAACCTTGTTCATTTACTAGCCAACATTTTTCAGAGACTTCCTATGTGCCAGGCCCTGTGTTAAGCTTGGTGACAGATACAAAGAAGAGTTTTGCCCTTAAGGAGTGTCATAAGGGTTTTCAGGGAGGGAAGTGCTAAATTCAAAGAGAGAAGCCCAAAGAAGTCATGAATGATTTCATCTGTGCTCTCATTGCTGAAGAAAGTTGAAGGTGGGATCCTTCCATGAATAGTGGATGGATAGATAAAAACTCTGCCAATAAGGGTTAATATGTCCTAAAAGGTACCTACTGGCAGACTGATTGCTCTTGGTGTTTCAGAAAAAGCAACTTGGCCTTACAAGGTTAAATTATGCAAAGTTCTGTTTCCTATTGTTCTTACAAAACACTATGCTTGTAGTATACAATACTTTTTCTCAAAGCACCAGTCACATAAGATCTCATTCATTATTTCCATCTGCATAAAGTAAAGCATACTCTCACACCTACTTTATAGGAAGGGAAACAAACCTAGCGAATGTTGCGTTTATCCAACTATTTGACTTATTTTAAGCAAGAAACGAGAATTGGAAGCCAGGTGCCACTGACTCTAAACCTAGAGCTCTCCACAAAGCTCTGTGTCATCGAACAGAATTCCACAGCAAGGAGCTGTGGCTAGGGCAACGGTCTGAGAAGAGGAGGAGAGAACCTTGATTCTATAAAGTATGGGACAGATGCTTGGAAAAAAACCAAACTTGGATTCCCGTAGTATGCAGGGTAAAAACCACACAAACCCATAGTGAACTGCAGGGCATCTGGGACTGAGCTGCTTCTGCTTGAGCTTTTAAAGTGGCTGAGTTTCAAAATCCAGCTATGTTGTTTTCCTTCTGATGATCATCTGTGCCAAAGCAAGGACAGTCCAGGGGTAACTGGGGTAGGATCAAAGGGAAGCCTGAGACCAACCCAGACCTTGGGGCTGGGCCTAATGAGGATTGGGCAAGGATTCACCACCCCACAAGGCTGAAACAACAGCTGTTCCAGGGACTCAGCAGTGCGAACTTCAAGAAATCTTAAGAACACATATTTATGAAACAGCTGCTTCTTTGCTCAAGTGCCTTTGAGGAGCAGTCTAAACCTATACTTCCTTGAACCTGCCACCCCACCCTCCTTCATGTTATATCCAGGTGTAAAAGGACTGTAATCTTCCCTTTGCTAGTCTGGTAAACTCCGAGTCACTCTTCAAGAGTTGAACCAAGTGTTTTCTGACACACTTTGGTGGACCTCATTCTCAGTGTACATTGTAGATTTCCGTTGCTGTCCAGCAACTTGGGAAATTCAGATGGACACCCAGGGACTGGACACTACTGCAGATCCTGCTCTGCCAAATGACTTCACAGATGATTTACAGTAGAATTAATGCTGAGGGTTTTTTTTTTTTTTTTTTTTTTGGAAAGGGAGGAGATGGTTTGGAGAAAATCTAAGCAAGCACTTTGCTGAGAGTCAGAGGCAGGAAAGGCCAAGACAGAAAGAAAAAGCCAAGACAGACATAGTTCCGGGCTTCATGAGGACCCCATCTCTGAGCTGCGGTAGAAGCTCTGAGTTTGATGGTTTCATCATACAAGCTGAGGTGTTTATAACCCTCATACCCTCTAATTTTCTCTTGGGTGAGGATCAGGGAAAATCCACAGCTCTGGAAAATCCATGAAGGTTGTAGCTATCTCATTAAAAAAAAAAAATCAGAGACGGTAATTTAAAATTCACCTTCTGATATTTCCACTTACAAGGCTTTTCAAGGGTACCAGAAGGAAAATAACCCACTGCTTGCTTTGACTGATACTTCTAATGGCTATTAACATTTTGAGTACTGGCGTTTGTATAATACATATGGTTCAGTTAAAAGAACAAACGAACAAACAAAAAATGCCCAAACTCAGAGCCCTCTGCTTCCCTTTTGATAAATTATCCCACACAGAAGCAAAATACTATTCAGTTGTTATTGTGGGAGCAGCTGGAGTTGATGCAGTGTGGAGCCCATTTAAGACATCTAAGCATTTTTCCTCCTTTCATTTAGCGTCTCAGCTCCGGATAGCCTGGCTGATTTGCATAAATTCTGCTGGCTTTTCTCCATTTTCCATTGTAACTGAGGTACAATACTGAGGTGGGGAGTTTATTTACCTGTCCCTTCATCTTCTAAGCTCAGGCTCCACGGAGTAAAGTGAAACAAGTTACGTACCATTTTTTTTTTTGCTTTTCTAGTCATTATCTGATGCAGACCATGCCTCATCAATTTTCTATTTGTTATATAATTTAACTTCCAGGTTCTGTTTCTGAATTTATTTTTTTTTCCATTAAGAAATAGCTGAGTGGCCTCTAGTTCCCTTGCCTCTTTCTTTTTCAGTCCTTTGCTCTGGTTTTTAACCATTTTAGTGAGGTTCTTCCTGGCCACCTTTTCTAAAACTTCACCTCCTACCTGCCTAATGTGGCTCATGCGGTTAAGGGCTGGTGGCTGATGGCACTGCTGGGAGCTGGTGGCACCCTTGTGGGCCCTGCCCCTTCCTGTTACTCTCTGCTTCCAACCTGCCATGAGATGAGCAGCTCTGTCCTGCCACAGGCTGCCTGCCCTGATGCCCTGTACGGACAAAGGCCTAACTCAATGCAGCCAACAGATTGGGGACTGAAACTTCTGAGTCAAAATAAAATCTTCCTTCCTTGGTAAGTTCATTACATCAGGCATTTTATCACAGTAACAGAAAGGTCACACACGCCCCTACTCCAATTCCTGTCCCTGTAGATGGCCTTTGTTTCCTTCTTAACCCTTATCATAATCTAGTACAAGGCACGTGCACTGTTCATCGTGTCTATTGTCTGTACCCCAGCAGCAGCCATATAGGGACAGGAGCTGATCTGTTTTGCTCATGTCTGTACCTGGTGCAGCATGATGCCGGTAACAGTAAGTGCTGAACATATAAGGTGAGTGAATGACTGTCTTGCTTTTAAAGCTCTGGCCAGATATTCAGAAGTTTCACGTTTTAGCGTCTACCTCTTAGGAAGTACCAACCACTTGATTCTCAGGCCCTTTAGTTAAGTTCAAAGAAACTTAAGACAAATTTATGTCCTAGCGATTTAGTAGTGACTTGACAAATACATATAAATTAAGATAAACATATTTTAATTTTACTTTTGTAATTGTTTTGTAATGTGCTAAGTGCACTGATCGGCATTGCACTTCTCAAAGCTCAGCATGAGATACGACACCATAACTCTTGGTTCTGGCTTCACACCAATTTTTCACATGGGGCTTGCTTTTACACACACGTGCTGAAAACCCACCTTCCCGAGGACATGAAGCTACCCCAAGGAAAGCAGTGTGATCCACATGGAACTTGTGAATTTCTGCTAGTAGTTCACGTGGTGTCTGACTGAGGTCTATTTGCTGCTCCCTGTGCACAATCTAGAATGTCCTGTAGCATCACATGTAGCTCACAGCAGATCCTCAGAGCCTTGGTACAGTTTTAGAGCCATGGGTGTGGCAGCTGAACGTGTACCCTTTGGAGCTGGGTGAGTTTCCACAATATAAGAAAGAGAAACTAACAGTGCTTACACCAGTTTTTATTTTGCTTTTGCTTTTGAGGAAATTTCAAATATATATAAAAGTACTCAGAATAAAACAATGAACCTTATACCTCATCACTAAGCCCATGAGCCATTAAGTCATGGCCAACCTTGCCTCAATCATATCTCTGTATATTTTAACCATGTAATAGAGACATACACTCTATGCAAAATATGTAAGCATGTCATATGTAAAAGCACTGTAAACATTTGTATATGTAAAATGTAAGTATTTCTATATGTAAAAATTTACTATGTAAAAACACTTCCTAGGGCTTTGTGAATCACAGGAGTTAACGCAGGTAAGGCATTTAGCGCAGTCCTGAGCAGCCTGAAGCATTAGGTCCTATGTGTAAAAACTCAACTTCCACCTTCCTTACGCAGGTGGAAGGGGAGGTATTTCATGCTCACTTTTCCCAATACAAAGCATCCGTGACCACACAGAACAGGTGTGGTTCCTGTGCACATCACACAGTGTGCACACCACCATGGCACAGTTCACCCTCAGCGTCGTGGAGGGCTGGCTGGAGGACCAGCTCCCCGAAACCAAAACCCACGGACTATGTAAAATGGCACAGTACAGTGGTACCTTGGTTCACAAACACTTTTGTTTGTGAATGATTCAGTTTGTAAACAAGTGTTGGGCAAAATTTTGTTTTGGTTTGCGAACTCTGCACCAGGTGATGACCATGACAGCTTGCCATCTTTCCTGTGTGGGCACAAATGTGGCCTCCTCTTTCTGAACTGTGGAAGGAATTACGTTTGTGAACCAAGATACCACTGTATTTGCATATAACATACACACATCCTTCCGATACTTTACATCATTCCTGGATTATTTATCTCTAATACAGTGTAACTGTCATATAAATAGTTATCCTCTATTGTTTAGCTAATGGTGACAAGAAAACAGTCTACACATATTCAGTGTACAAATTTTTTTCTGAAATATTTTCAATCTGAGGTTGGTTGAAGCCATGATAAGAAGCCTGTGGATATTGAGCACTGGTTGTATTTTGGCAAGGATTCTCTCCACAAGGAGCTTCAATTTACCCAGCTTAGATAATACATGACTTTCAAATGGCACCAGTTATTTCATTGTAAATAAGCAGACAGGCCACATGAAATTTAGTCTGCTTTCTTTGTTGTAAGTAAAAATATTCTTTGGTTATGCAGAAAGCTGAAGGGTATGTTTCTCTTACTTTTGGATATAGTACTGTTTTTCTTAAGTGTATCAAAGTGTTGCTTATCTGTTACAGCACAATTTCGGAAGAAGAATTTGCAAGATGAATTTGGGGCAGGAGGTCCAGCCTTTCAGAGATTGCTCTGTGTACATATCTGTGGCATAGTTGCTAATTTATGCAATTGTTCAGGCATGAAGTGAACATGGAGCAAAACACAATTGCTATTTTCTATTAAGCGTTTCATATAATTCTCCCTTTCCTCCTGGGGCTTGATTAAAATGTGACTTACACTGTTCCTGTCTTAGAGTCTCTGAGTCCTCTTCCTGAACCCAGCCTAGGCCCCTCGTGAGTGTGGGACGACGATGGAACAGTAAGCACTCCTCTGACCGCTATGCCACAGCAGCAAACGTCTCCACTCCGCCATCCTGAATCTGTTTGCTCTCGAACCCAAGCAACTAGGTTTGTTCCACAAAGTTAAGAAATGATCAATCTGTATATTTAGAGCATGTTTGGTTTACTGATCTGAGTGAAGCCCTAAAATTCTTTGAGTTTCATTTAGTCTCAGGGCAAAACTTACAGTTGAACAACCTAAAGCAAACATCTGTTTCTTTTAGGTGATGAGTATATCTTAGACTGGGAAGTTGTTTTGAAATTTTCTCAACATACCTTCACTTTGTAATCATCTGTCCATCAACATTACATAACTTCTATGTAGCTTCTCCTAAAGAAGACTACCAATTGCACACAAAAAAACAAAGGAAAATATTCTGGAAAACGGAATATACTGGCTAGAAGTAACTTTATTAACCTGCGTGACAACTTACAGAGGGTAGGGATTCAATAAAATCACATTTATCAATAGTTGTTCAGGGAGTAAGTTCACACATGATACGGTATTATCTACTTGTACTCCACAGTGCTGTGTTTAAACAATTTTTACTAAGTTAATTTGAATCATTGACTGAGGTCATTCATACCCACAGATATAGTCAGCTTCGATTAATTTTTAAAAGGATTTATAAATAAGGTTTGGGGAGAATTTAATCCAGGTCTTTATCAGTGATCTGCTCATGATCTCTTGAGCCTCACTATGTAGAATCTTCATCAATTATTAAAAACACTATGAACCTGCCTGCCAGTCACACTCAACTCCAGTAGGACTTTGAGAGGCTTTGTGTCTCTTACTTGTCCCACTTCCCTGCTTCTTCTTCTTGTTGTTGTTCTCAGTGGTGATAGAAGCTGGGCCTCACTAATCCAGGAAAGTGCTCTACCACTGAGCTGTGCCTCCTTCCCATTTTAAAGTAACAAAGAGCACAGTACTCAGCTGTTCGAAGTAGAAACAGACTACTCAAACGTGGCTACTAACTAGATGCACATCCAAGAAAAACACAGGGTAAGAGAAACAGCAGAGACTACATAAAAGTCAATCTCGTCCTACTGATACTGGGTCTACCTCTTGTTATCCTGGTAAGAAAAGCTGTTTAAATTATAGAGACTGGGATTTAGTGACAGAATCTACCTGAGTGTTCACTTGATACAAAGCAAGCTCAGGGCCGTTTGGCGGCCAGTGTCCCAAAGATTTCACATCTGCTCTCTCTGCTGCTAAGTAGCCCGAGGCTGATACAGTTGCAAACGTGGATTACATTTGGGAGTAATTTACACTTCTGTTAAAAAGCCAGGAATGATAAATTAGAGATTACTGCAAACTCTTTGCTACTGCTTCCATTGAAAGGTGGTGTCTAATGCCCTTCCCTCTCAAATCTGTGCTGACCAACAGAACACAATAAAAGTGACTTCTGAGGCTGCATCATAAAAAGCTCTGCAGCTTCTTCTTGGCTGTCTTAGGAGAGTCTCTCTGGGGCTCTGGTCTGCTATGTAAGAAAACCCAGTGAAGCTAAGGCCTCCTATGAGTCAGCCATGTGCTGGCTGACTTGGGGAGAGCCAGAGGCCAGCCCCTTTTGGCACATGGGCAGGGAGACAAGAAGAGCCAATGCCCCTGGCCCCTCTGCCCTCCCCCCCCGCAAGTGGCCAGCTGACCCAGAGAAATACAGGCTGCAATGATAGCTAAGGAAGTAAAACACAACTTAATGCTTGTAGTGTTTAGTGTTTCACTGACTTTGCAGGCCTAAAGCAGGTGGTCTGATCATCTATTCAGAGGATAACAATATCCCATGTAGCATCTATGGGGATCGCCTTCTGAAGGTGGTAGCCATTATTAATTCCTTATTATCTTGTTTTGAAATCCTGTATCATTCTCATTGTTTTGTTTGCTTGGGTTTTATTCTGTTTTATCTTGTTTGATTTTGTTGTATCTGAAGGCATTGGCAGCTATCTTGAAAATAACAAGATATATTATGGTAGCCATTTTGGATTTACTATTGTGAAATCCTATATTGCATTCATTGTTTTATTTTTATCAGTTCTATTCTGTTTCTGTTTTGTTTGATTTTATTATGTCTGAACGTATGGGCAGCTATTTGAAGACAGCAAGAGGCATTATGGTAACCATTGTTTATTTCCTATTATCTTGTTTTGAAATCCCGTGTCACTTATACTGTCTTGTTTTGATTGCCTTTATTCTATTTTGCTTGGTTTTATTCTCTATAAAATAAAACTTTAAAAAAAGAATGTGTCATTACTAGCCATTCTTGGGACTACAGCTGTTAGCAAGTAGAAAGTCTAAGGAGGAAAACCAACAAAGACACAAGTCTGATCAGGAATCAAAGCAAGCCAGCTATAGGTTCTTCAATATTCACAATATCTCTCTGAAACAGAAGCTTCACAACATCGCTTTAAATTCAGGTTCTAGACTTGTTACTCAGTGGAGGATCCAGCAACTCACAAAATAGAGAGAGGAGAACACACACACACACACACACATACACACACACTCTTCACTTGACATGAGCCTGTATATTAAAATTAAAGGACACATGAGGAAACCTAATGCTAAATGCAAAAATCCTTAGTCATTTAAAAAATTATTATTACACTGGTCTGTAATACATATACATTGTATATGTATTACAGACCAGTGTATAAAGTGGTATAAAAATTATATCACTTTACGGTATAAGTGTATAAAAGTGTATAAAAATTATTATACACTGGTCTGTATTAACCAGTGGGGTAGGCACTGGCTACGTGGATTATTTAACTTTAAATAAAAATCCATAAAATTCAAATGAAATACAAGCACTCAGTAGTTTCAATGACTAGTGGCTTTCATAAGACAATGCACAGGTAATATCTGTCATTCTAAAAAGTTCTATTGGACAACACTGCTCTAGATGAGAAGTGTTTTATGGGACAGTCTAAGATTTTAAAATAAATATTTAGAACACTTGAAGATAACAAAGTAATATCTTCCACTTGAACAGAAAGAAATTATAAATCAAAAACTGCAAAATGAGGCAAGAATAACTAAAAACTGTCAATTAGAAATATTGGTGAATACACACTTGCTAAAGTGGAAAAAAAACCCCTCAAAGCATGGACTAGATCTTATTAATTCAGTAATTAGTGAATTAGAAGACAAAACTTAAGAATTAAATTCAGACAAAGTGAAATATTCTCTACAAACTAGCAGAAAAGGAAAGCTCTAAATCATTCTTGCTTGAATAAGTTAGTGTACTATCATTAATTTGGGGTGATCTGAGCAACAGTATTGAAAAACCATTGAAAAACAGTATGAGGGGCCAGGGACATAGCTCAGCAACACAAGCGCCTGCCTGGCAAGTGCGAGATTGTGCGTTTGCTCCTTGGTATCAAAACAAAAAACAAACAAACAAAAAAAAACCAATATGAGGAGAACCTAAGAAAGCCAATTTTTTTTTTGAAAGAAGTGAAAACATCTGGCCAGTTACTAGGCAGCCACTGATGACAATAGCCGTTGGTGCTGGGATTCACATTTTTAGTATGTGTTGGCTGTGACTTTTCAGGATGCTGGAACTGAAGGAAGCAATTCTGCTCTGTAAGAAGGGGACGAGATACCACTGAGTAGGAAGGCAGCCATCTGAGAACAGACTGAGGTAACAAGGAGCATCCGTCACTGGTGCTTAGATGTCAGTCTCCTTGAGAGTGGGAGGACAATGACACGGACTGGAAGCCCTAAGCCATGGCTCCTCGAATGAACAATCTTTTCTATGAGCATGCGAATGCTAATTAGGGCTCTGGGAAATCTTGGACTCTCAACAGTGGGAGAGTGCAGGAAAGGGCTAACATAGAGTGCCAAGCATCATTCCAACTTGCCCACGGAGCTTGAAATATATATTTTGGCAGAGTTCCCTGGTTTCAGTCTTATCCTTCTCACTTTCAAAAAGCAGACTATAGAGGAAAGCTCCTGATTATGTGAAGCTTTCTGGTTGGTCAAGAGTCTGAAACGGTAGCATTTCCCTATAATTAAACTGTAAGGAATTAATTGTAATTAAGTTGCAGAGTATATGAGAAATCTGTCACTTCTCAGAATTAGCTTGGAGGATGAAACTGAAATGAGAGTGTAATTAGGACCTGAAATGCAGAGGTTTCCAGATAGTTCTTATAACAAGTTGGAATACATGGTTTTTATTTCCTCACATCTTAGTTGTGTTATATTTCCTACCAACCAGTATGTCAGAAAGATTAATACACTTCCACACACAGAATGCCGGGTTATTAATCTGAGAAAGAACTTTTGTGTTTACCTTTTGTTTATTTGCATGTATCTAGATGTGGATACAAACAATCACTACTTTGTTCTTTACAAAAATCATCTTTAAATTTTATAATTGCACAAAATGACTATTTTTAATGATACAAATTCAAACAATGCAGAAAAGACACAAGTTTCTGTTACTTTTCCTATCTTCCTCACCAATTCTGTTGGTAGAAAAAACCGCTGATACTCATTTATGTGTCCTTACTGAGTATTTTTATCTGTATCTTTTGGAAAATGTTTCATGTTAATATTGATAAACTTTGCTCCTTTTAACTTTTTGCTGCATAGTATTAACCCTTTCCTCCTTCCATGGGCATAATGTTTTGCCCCATTTTTCATTATACAAATAATGCTGCAATGTTCTTCACCGTTTAAAAAAGTCATGGAGGGCTGGGGATTTAGCTCAGTGGTACAAGTGCCTTCCTGGCAAGGGCAAGGCCATGAGTTTGATCCCCTTTATCAAAACAAACAAACAACAACAAACAGGCATGGAGGTGGGAACAGTAAATGTATCCTTACATTTGTAACAAGTAGGGAAATGAAAAACAAAACTTAAGTTGATTAAATGGAAATGCACAACAGTGTAACATGGGCAAGTTGTTCAATTAGTGCCAGATTTGGGGTCCCTCTTTGGTATTATCGGGAATCTTTTTGATGGTCAAGCTCATCTATGAACTGAAACACCAAGCTGAAGAGAGTTTCCTAAGTGTATCAACAAGGAACAGTTTCTCCAAGGACACCTAGGTCACTCTGAAGGCCTAGTGCAAAGTACGCTGGGAAGGGCTCTTGAAAGGAACCACTTAAGAATAGACTCAGGGGTGTGTCTGACCTGGGGCCTCTTGAACTTTCATGTAGGTTTGTGTGACTGCCATGGGAAAGCGGCAGATTCAGTGCAGATTCTGACTGCAGGCCTGGGCGAGGCCTGAGAGGCCACATTTCCAGTTATCTCCGGTGACAGCTACAATTTGAGTAGCAAGCTGCCAGGCTTCATGTTACATGGCTTCAATACCTACAGTTTCCAAGTGCCTCTCTGTTTTATCTTATTTGATTGATCCACCAATTACGAGAAACATTAGCATTGCTATTTCAAAAATAAAGCAAGAGGCTCAAAGTGGCTCGTTTTAAAACCATCAGCTCTAAATGGCAGTCCATATTCTAATTGAAGACATCTGACTTCTATTTCAGTGTCACTGCCATTCACTGGTAGCTTCAGACAAATTTTTTTTTTCCTACTTCTACCTCTCACGTATTGTGAGGTCATCTCGCAAGTTAATTCATTCTTTTTAAACCCTTGAGCTGATCCCCTGATCTGTCTTCTCATGCTGTGTGGAAGAAAAGGGTTTCAAAAACATTCTAGATTTCAAAAACATAAAGGGCTTGTGATGGTTTTGCCTGCAGTGATTTATGCCTGCTAGGAAACCAATCACATCCAGAGACCTCACAAAGCCACTAAGTGCAAGGTTTTCCACTGGGACTTACAATTACAGAGTTCAAACAAGGCAGAGCCTGGGGTTCAGGTTGCAGCTTTGGTGACAGAATGCTGTTCCTTGTGTCTAGGAAAATAACAGACTCTTGAGGTAACAAGTCACAGTCTTTCTAGGGAAACATGGATCTATTTAATCGGGGAGGCGGTTACATATTGCATGCCATTCAACTGAATGCTTTGCAAATACCACCTCCAACCTGAACAGCAAGGCTATGAGATAAGTCATGGTACTCCTGTTTGCAGGTTAGAAAACTGAGCCTCAGTTAGATTAAACAGCTAAGACACTGCAGGACCTGACCTAACACCAAGGCTACTGGACTCTGATTTGGGGCTCTTACAGCTATGCCCTTCCCTGAGCCTGAGAGTCAGGGAGGTTAAAGTGCAGAGAGAGACTCAAAGCTACCCTAAATTGGTTAACATCCTACCCTCTTCCTTGGATATTTCTTTGAACATTTGGTTTGGATAGTGTTGGTTGTTAGAATTGTGTTTTCCAACTTAAAAATATTATTTCAGAAAAGTAACAAGAATGGCACAATAAACTTCTGCACCCTTTATACAGATTTACCAGTAGTGAACTTTTGCCATAGTTCCCTGTGCATGTGTGACAGCACTATTTTGTTATGAACCCTACAGCCCACCCCATTTAAAACCTTTTACTCTACACTTAAAACCAAGGCATTTCTTACATAAGTGCAGTACAACTATGATCAGGAATTTTAACAATGACAAAATTACTGAAAAATAAATGACCTATATTCAAATTTCACCAGTTGTTTCAATAATGTCCTTCACGGCAACTTATTTTGGTCACAGTACCCAATTGTTTGTCATGTCCTGTTACTTTCCTTTCATCTGGGACAGCTCCTCAGTCAGGCTGCTGCAGCCTTATCATTACTGCATCAATGCAAAGGATGCCACTCAGGTTCTTGGACCCCTGCGTGGGCCCTGCTAACTGAGTGACTAACAGCTGTCTTTTCCTTAGCCTGTCAAATTTGTCCCTGCTTCTGCTGACCCTGTGAACCATGGCAGCCCCCATCTCAGAAACCTGCACTGGGAAAAATGCTGTTCATGGCAGTTGAAGCCTTCTTTGGGGCCTCCCTCCCTGCGCTGGACTGAGCCAAATGTTTCTTAAGGCAGCACTTCCTCTTTGCATTTCTTAATTTTAAAGGCATTTAGAGAGGGCACATGCCCACCTTCCCCATCCTTCATTAACAAACAAACCAACAAACCAACACACCAAGATTATTCCAAACTCATCTTCCTTGCTATGTTTCTGGAGTCCTTTGTGAAGATTAAGAAGCTCCCAAATCCGGGGCTACATGATTGGTTTGTGACTCATGACCTGACAAGATTCTTAAGGGGCTTAAGAATGTTAATTAAGAATTCTGTTAGATTAGCATTTTTGGCTCACTAAGATTCCTCAGGTAATGACCTCTGGTCATGTGAGGATTGCAAATGCCACACTTGAACTGAATTCCTTGTCATTCTTAATTTTTACAATTCTGGAATTAAAACATCCAGATTTCCATTCTCCTTAACCCTCCAGCTGCTGCATAGAGTTTGTCTGGACAAATATGTGCAGGATGAGAAAGTCTTCTCACACCTCCTTGGCTAGCCCCAGAAGAAGCAGTGGTCTATTTGCTGAAGCAATTTTTGCCATGGAAGAAGGGTTACCAGAGAGAGCAGGTAAAGTACAGAGCACCCAAAGTTGGTTTTTGGATAAACTTTGCCCAAAATTAAAATACTTCATAGGATATACTTCCACTAAAATTTTGTTTGCTATTTTTCTGAAATTCAAATTTAATCAGGTGTCCTGCATTTTATTTGGCAGTTCTATGTCTGGATCCAATGGACTACCCTTTATAGCTGGCTGGAGACTACTGCCCCTACTGACATTCAAAAGGATGAAGACTCGACCACCATACATGGCTAGCGACTGGACAACTGCATGGCTGAGCCAAAATTTGACCAACAGAACAACTAAGTGCACACTAAATCTAAGCTCACACAGTTTTCACAGTGCAGCTCCACAATCCTATAATTTCAAAAGGCAAAACCTTCTAAATAGGATTTTTTCTGTAACTCACTTGGATGCTATATATTGTCTTTATTTTCACTTTGTGTATACTGCTATACTTGTTGCTATAAAAATACTTATTTGTTCGATCACAGTGCAGTGCTCCAGACCTCACCCCTTGAAAGGTTTACAGAATTGCATTGATTTTTTAAAAAATTAAATTTTCAGAACTATGCATCTGATTTTGAGAGTTTCAAATAAAGGATTATGGCAAAGTTAGAAAAAAATAGGCAGAGAAGATTTTGGGACAGTACTGTCCATTGCAGTAGCCATCAATCAAATATGGCCACATGGAACTATTGCTATATGCCCATTGTAAACTTGAATGTACTATCAGTATAAATATACACTGAGTTACAAAAGCTTACCATGGAACTAGAATGTGAAATAACCCAATTGCATGCTGAAAGAATATTGTGCCTGTTGAGTCAAATTATTAAAATTAACCTCACCTACATTTTCTTATATTTCTAGTCAACAAGACAACTTTTGAGAATATCTGAGTGTAAAACACTCATCTTCCAGTTGGGAAAAATGGATAAGAAAGTGGCATGGGTTATGTTAGTAGTCAGTTGTAGAACAGAAGTTAAACTGGAGTTAGTCTTTTGACTCCTTGCTCTTTTGATTTCCCCTTTGGAAGAACTAAGGGCTCTATACTTGGCACTGGCATTCTAAGATAAATTTTAGTATCTATTGGAGTACTTGAAGTTCTTGTTGATTAAATTAGGGACATCAAGCAAGCATTAACTTGGAACCAATGGTTCATGTGTGTCAGGGTATGCCTTAGAGAAGAAAATAGAAGAGATAATCAGTTCATCAGTTCCACTTAGTGAGATATTTCTCAACAGGTTCAGAGCAGTAGATTTCATGCAGAGACTCTGAGGGACGCTCTTTCATCAGCTTTCTTGGAAATAGACTGGGATTAAAAAAAATCACACCCTCTGTGGGAAAGATGGGGATATATCCCTTCTTCCTGATTGTCAAACGATACAAGGATCTACTGCTTTCAGAAACATGACCTCTCTGATAAGGGATTAGTTGATGACGTCCTGGTTACCAGTTTCCCAATAGAAAATGATGGAAAAGACTTTTCCTCCATCAGCACACTACTGCTTTTACATAAATTCAAAGATAAATCTTCAAAAGGAGGAGAACAAAGAATGCTGAGGGAGAAGACAAAGCTGCCAACTATGTGGAAGCCACTTTGAAAGTAGGTGCAGACTGCCTTCTGCTGAGTCAGGTCCAGAGAGCTCTCAGGGGCATTCTTAGGCACTGCACACTCAACGGTGGTCTGGATACCATCAGTCTGGATGCAAGCGTTCAAGTCAAGAGAAGGAGGGAAGAAAGTCAGGGCTCAGCTTCAGTTTAAATCAAGACATGTCTTGACAGGGTTCTGTACAGCTTGATTCAGCAGTGATTATTACAAAAGCTTTGTTAAAGTGAGCAGTATCATCCCGGGCATACTAAAACGACTACCAGAAACTTGAGATGGGTTCTACCACTGGGGAGGCTGCTATAATTTGAAGCTAAGGAGGTGCTTGTTGTGCAGATAGATTTAAGTGTTTGAAAACATCATTAGTGTGTTTGTTAGTCATAGACTAGCTGAGTGTCCAGGAAGTATTGGAGTGGCCAGAACTTGGCCAAAAAGACACAAGGGGCTGGGTTAGAATTTTGATTTGGCCATTAAAATGTTAATTAACCTCTTAAAGCCCATTTTTTCTTTAGTAAAACAGACAAGAAAAGAAGCCCTGGAGGGTTGCTGCCAGGTCCAAAAAGTCTTAAAGCTCTTCAAGAGCTTTAAGATAGGTCTGTTGGACCTATTTTACACTTGACAGTCAGCCTTCTCTCTCTGTCCAACTTTCCTCTCCTCCAAAACACCTTGATTATCCACCACTTGTTGCAAATGGAAGGAACGCAGCATCCTAAAATGGTGTGTGCTGTATTTAATTAATTTAATGAGTTGAAAATTGCTCATTTAGCAAATTTAAAAAACATAGTGTATGATTTGCAGCTTGAATAGTATTGAAAACCTGCAGTACTAGCTCTCAGGATACACCAGTGCAGAAGAGACTCTTCAGCACTCAGGGAGGAAACCCTCTGAAGTAATCACCATCTCCCACTTCAGTCCCACTTTTGATACCGCTTTATGAAGGGTTTATGAGGGGTTGCAGGCAGAGTTGGTAGTGTTTGGCCATCACTAGGACATAAGGGCTTTAATTCTCAAGTGTTAGTTAAAACCCAATGCTCCTGATGAGTGAATGAGTCTCTTAGTCTGAATAGCACTGTACTTACTTGCTAGGAAGAATTGCATTTATTTTTTATTCTATTGCATAGGCCACAGGCAATTTTCATCCATAATAAAATATATAGACATATTTAATTTCTTCTACTTTTATATTTCTTTTTAGACAAAGATTATTAACCTGGGGTTTATGGATGATTAAAGTGTCTCACAAACTCATTAAAATTAAGAGCAAAGTTTGGTGTCTGTCTAGGCGTCTATGAAGAAGTTTTTATGTGATTTTCAAAGGTAGGGAGAATTTGATCCATCCCCAAATATACACATAATGACAAACTGCTGCTAGATAAGCCATGTCAGAACCTACTACCGTATTTCCCTGAAAATAAGACATAACTAGAAAATAAGCCCTAGCATGATTTTCAGAATGTTTATAATATAAACTCCATCCCAAGAATGGTCCCTGGATAAAACTGTCAGTCAGATGGACACAATTAGCATGTTCATTGCAACACATGACAGATGTAAATGAATTATAAAATAATATTAATCTCCCTAGTGTAAAAAATAAATAACAATAAAAAGCTGAAAGAGTAATAAGTTCCAAAATGTACAACAGATATTATAATAATGAGAGAGAAAGAAAGTGCTCAAAAGGAAAGAACAACTTGTAGGTAAACACATACAACTGTATGTATGTTTAGTGTGCAAGATAGGTAACCATAATACTAATTCTGTGTTAGTTCATCAAAAAGAATAGTTTGTGCTGTCACTGTTTGTCTGTTCATTTCTTAAGCTTCAATTTCGTAACTTGGAAAACTACTTCTAAGATAACAATATGTAACATATAAACTAGTGTTGATTTCTTGCTGTTATTTTTTTGAAATTCTGTATTATTTCTACCCTTTTCTGTTTCTCTTTTTAAAAATAATAGGATATATTAATATAGAATTAAATATAAATAAATAATACTACTGGCAGAGATACTTAAAATAAGTGATAATATCAGTTATACTTAAGTATTTGTAAATACCCAAGCTGGTGCCTTTGGATGAGAGGAAAATGCCTATGTTAACAGGTGAACTGCAGACTTTTTGCTGAATGACTAATCAGAGTACAGATACAAGCACACAAATAACCTGTTCATCTGATTACAAATGGAAATAGCTGTGTCTAATATGAATCTTTGTAATTCATATATGAAGAATATGAATTCTTCATATCGTGTATTGTAATGATGCACTACAAGCAAACTGGACAAGAAGTGCTCATTTAAAGAGAGCTCTATTGCTGGACATGAGAGATCAGGGCCTGGTTCTCCAGGAAATGGAGTCCCAAGAAATTCAGGCTGCAATTCAGGGTTTCGAGAGTTATGACAATGCACCAGAAGAAGATGCCTTGACTATATCTGAATAAATGTGATTTTTGTACATGAATAAATAAATGTAGATTGTTATACATGAAAATATAAGACATACTTTGAAAATAAGACCTGTTAAGTCTTTTGTTTAATGATCTACCTGTTCAATGACTGTTTGGACTTAATGATCAAGGTTTGCTCTTTGGACTTAGAACCCGTTACTCAAACTTACAACCTACCAGCTTCTCATACTTATGACCCACCTTTTTTTTGGGCACTTCTGTACATCTTGTTTATACAGCCTCAATGTCTTTTTGTACAGTATTCCTTGTTTATACAGTACCGTAATTTCTGATTGTACTGCATAGTACAGTGCTGTAGTTTTATATTCTGTTATATATTACAGTACTGCATATAAGAGTTATATAAATAAAAAAGGCATCAGGTTGCAGTTTCCTCTGACCATGTCTTTGTTCTGAATATTGTAATGTACATATGATATACAGTACAATTCCTCCTTCAGTGATCAATTCACTTAACGAACTAGTTGCAGAACTGAAGTGGGTTGTTAAATGAGGATCATAGGTAATATAACACCCATCTTCTTCTTAGGGAAATATGGTTCCTGGTGTTCTGTTGGAGTGTTTTTGACAGCTGGGGCTGAGTGGTAGCTCTTGTAGAAACTTTTCATTCAATACAAGTTTAGCATCCTTGGTACCTGCCCATTAAATGCCAGTATTATTCTCCAAGTCTTTGTGACAACCAAAATTGATCCCCCAATTTCCAAATTCCCACAGAGGGAAGTATCACTACTGGTTGAGAAGATCTTGGCTTTTCTTTCTTATCAGAAAGATAAGGAAAGTGGACAAGATGCCCTCTAGGGTCCTTTCTTGCTCTATTAAAGTACTTAGTAACACCTTACACACATTACCCTTTCTCCAAGTATAAGGCTTGTTCTTATTTATCCTACAATACTGACAAATGGCCTGTGGAATGGATGTGCAAATCACCATAAAGAGTGCAAAATCAGAGGTCTTGGTCCTGACTTGGTCCTGTCTGTGGTCAGCTTCATGACTGTGTTCAGTCATTAGTCTCCCTGGGCTTTCTCATCCATCAACTGTGAACAGGAGAACAGACTTAGAAGGTCAGTGCCAGTTCTAAAACTGGATGATTCCCTGTAATAAGAGCCCAGAGTCTGTGGGATTTCCTGAATCTCAAGGAAGCTCCCAGGGGTCTCCTCTTTGATTTTATAATAAACCCTTCTTTAGAACAAATGTGTTTTTATAAGGTTAAGTAAGACTCAGTGAACCCAGTGTGCCGCTTTGTACCTCAGTATTAGATGACATTAATCAGATGTCTAATAAAGACAGACAAAAAGTCATAGGGGAGAGAATATCTTGTTTGGTCTTACTCATGAGAATCCAGGGGTCTTAATGGCTTTAGATGAAACTATGAAGCACTAACTCAGCTGTTACCACCCTTGATAGGCCTTCTTTAGTCCTGAAGCCAAGAACTTACAACCTAATTTCAATGTTTTCAACTATGATACCCTAATTTTACCAAAGGCTATTTATTACTTCCTGATCTACTACCTCTTTACTGAGCATCTGAGGACTCATTTTTGCCTCCATAGTTATGTCCTTGGTGGGGAACCTGGCAAACAGTAGAGTTGGAGTGTGGGCCAGAGAGGGATGAGGTCACTAAAACAAGCTCAGCATACTTCTGTGGGAGCTGGCTCATAATCTAAATGTAACTTTCAAGCTTTGTCTCCTCTTACTCCTGGGAGAGTCAGAGGAGTGGATGGTATGTTGACCACTCGTGCCCTGAAAATGAGACACTTCCTGTACTCACACACTACCTGGCTGTCTTGTGAAGCAAACTGAACCATATCGTTAATTCCTGCTATTTGCTCTCTCTTGTGAGCAGCATTTAATGAGCAGGAAGGTTGTCTACAAGTTTTCCCAGAGATTTAACATCATGTAGGAAATTACTTCCAAGTGATCATTTTTAAAACACTGAATTTAAATTTTTGCATTGTGTTATGGTTTATGTTAGGATGGCCCCCCCCAAGCCTCATGCAGTCATAAAGGAAGCTTAATCCAGCATCTGTGATTGGTTTGTTGTCTAGCATTGGAATTGGCAGTGTGAGTGCTGCTCTTGCCCAGGGGCAGGTAGCCAGCATACTATATAAGAGAGGGAAGGTGGCAAGCTTTGTCTCTTTTGCCTTTTGCTCTTGATGCTTGCAGCCACCATGAGCTTCTGCCTCTCAGCCATGCCAACCTACCTTGGAACCAGCTGAGTATGGACTGAAACCTCCGAAAGCTATAGGCTAAATAGACCTTTCCTTCCCTAATTTTGGACATCAAGTATTTTGTCTCAGGAATGAGGGAAAAGTAACCAAGACATACCAAAAACAAAAGCCTTGGTAATGGGAAAGTTTGTGTGCCTTGTGAAAGAAATTCTGAATGTAGCATTTGGAGGTAAAAAAAGTCAATATTTTCTAAATATTTCTGTTTTCTAATAGGATACAATTCTCCAATTCCCTAGACATTTGCCTTCACAGAGTTCTTAAGCCCTCCCTATTTTCTGGTCTCCTTTCTGTTTCCTGGGTCTTTCTCTTCTATAGAACCACTGTTGGTTGTATTTCTGAATCAGTGAGCTTCATTTTGCTTGCTTTCTATGATTGTCCCTTTTTGGCCCCCTATAGATGAAAAGCGGTCAAGTGTAATGAGAATGTCACGCAAAGACTGGTTAGATCTTGGGATGACATCTGTATGGATGGTCAGAGCTTGGATGCTAATTATCTGAAGTAATTAGGAGTAGTAGAAATCAAAGAGTCACAGAAGGCAGTACCCTAGGATGATTCAAAGATCTGAATAGTGATTTTATGAAAAAGATGGCTGGGAGGCTTCAAAACGTCAATAATTTACCAGTAACACCCCTGGCCAAGCTGTACCAAAGAGGGCTGAGATTATGACCCTTTTCTAGACAGAGCTATATGCTGATTTAGGAAGACTGAAGAACTGTGTGTATGCAGGATGGGAAAGAATATTTTCAAACAAGCAGTCTTGTAAGAAGCAGAGAGAAAACACTGGCAGTTAAAAGCAGACTGTAACCACAAGATCCTCTCAAGAGGAGATGCTTAGGGTGCCAGCTTCCTCTGGGAAGTAGTCTGAAAACCCCTTCTATGGACCAGGACCAGTAATCTCCAGTTTCTACCCTGATCTTACCAACCAAAATAGGTAGACAAGGTGGTGGAAGGGATAAAGGATTGAGAGTAAGGTCTCAAGTTCCAGCTGTTTCTGCAGAGTGATTGTGTGGCTTTGGTCAAATCAATGGTAGAAGTTTTAATCTCTTTTTCCCTAAACAAAGAGTCTAAATAGATTTTGATGGCCATTATAGTATTTGATGTATTCAAATAATATTTGCTGAATGTTTATTATATGCCAGGTACTTTCGAGGTGCTGGAGATACAGTATAAACACAAAAGACTAAAATTCCTGTCCTCATCCAGCTTACTTACTTTCTATTTCAGGAAGGCAGACAATAAAGCAAATTGTATTACAGCTTAGAAGATGATCAGTGTTATGGGATGAAAGAGCAGAGTTGGGTGAGGGGGACCTGTAAAGCCACGGTTGGGGGATCAGGCTTGCTGCAAAATCTTTGACATCCGATTTTCTCGAATCTCACAGAATGTTTTCAAAACATCTTTTATGTAAGTCAGGAATAACCTTAACTGGCAACCTTTACTATATTCTAGCTTATTTCTAAGAGTAGAAGGTAGATCTTACTTTCAGCACAAGGGCCTGGAGTAGGAATGCCTGGTGCTCAGGAGTATATACCACTGAAAAATTCTCAACATGCTCATTCTGGGGGCCTTTGGAACTTCTGCATGGAGTTCCCATAGGGAAAAGCCAAGGAGAAAGAACCAAGTTCACTTTGGCACATTCTCTTGGACACATCGCAGTGAACCCATACAGTCTCTAACAGCTCCTGGGGCCAGTGACTCAATGCTCTTTGGTGAGTTTATCTAAAATATCTCCTTGTTAGCAACCAAGACAGTAGTTTATGGTTGGAGAAGAATGAGGCAGGCTCTGGTTGATCTTAAATTATTAGCTATCAAAACAGTCAGATCAGCAATAAGAGGAAACTCCTTCCTCCATGAATAAAGTATTCTCATTGTACTGATACTTATTCATCCATATTTTGGAGGTATGTTCCTTCTTCCCCTCTCTCTCCCTTTTTGTGCCCCTACTTTTTTTCTCCTTCTCAGTACAGCTGTGTCCTACCCCTTTCTCTGAAGAACCAGCTAACATGTTTACTTAAGTTTTGAGATCCAAAAGAAGACAGTTTTTCCTGATTATGAAGAGGTTGGTGGAAGAAGGGGAGCAAGAAGCAGCGCAGGGCACATTATGATAGAAAACGCTTGTTAGGCTGCAGAGCAGGAGGACAGAACATGATGCACTTGCACTATACTTAACAGCTACAGAAACCATTGGGTGTTGGCTCCTGGTGACCATAATGCAAATAATGGTTTTCCTGGCAGACGTTTACTGTGTGAAGCCCCATGAGTTAACTGGCCTAATGTCTGATCCTGGAAAAGCTTGGAAAGATCATCTGGACATCAGAACATTTTCCAGGGTGTGCATTATCTCATAGCTTTTCACACCCCTGCTTATCATATTATTCCATTCTTCATGGCCTCTTTTCCAGAAATTTAGATATCTTATTCTTTAGACTCTGATGTAAAACAAATAACCTGGTTGAAAAAGTACAAATTTTTACAGCAGAGAAGTATCCAGTAGGTTTCCTCTGCAGGAGACTTATTTACATGGTTACGATTTACAATAAAAGAGAAACCTACTGTGTTATTAAATCATTTCACATCATTAGTGACACTGTGGATACCCAGAGCTCTCTAGACCCAGTCTGCAGATTCTGGTAAAATGTTTACAATATGCACTGCAGCTTTGAAGCGGAGAAAATGTGACTTGAGAATCAGTTTTTTCTCCCCTTTCTTCCTCAACATTCACATCTTAATTGTTTCTACCGCATCCTCTACAATACCTCTCAAACTCTCAGGTCCAAGTGAGGGGTGGAGTCTGATCCTGCATAGTTACAAGCTCCTAGGTAAAGCCAACGCTATCTGGGCAAGGACCACACCTTGAGTAGCGAAGGCCTATACTTCTATACCACGGCTGCTCTGACGTGGGCCTGCACCATCTTGCCGGACTTTGGTCAGTCATTAACTTGCCTTTCCTTTCCAAACTCATTCCCCACATAGACCAAGAAGCCTTTTAAAATACAAGCCTGACACCATCAATTCTCTTATCATGACCCAGACAGTGGCTCCACATTGCTTAGAGATGGAGCCTCAGCTCCTACTGATGACCTCTGGACTCCTCCATGAATGGGCTCTGCACCTAGCCAGTTTCTTCTGCCACTGCCCATCTGAGGCGTGCTATCCTTGAGTGGTAGCCAGCATCAGGATCTTCTTAATGACCCTGGTTTCATCCCCATGTATAGTCCCCTCTCCTACCGAATAGGACTGATCCGTGTGGCTACTAGGATTTGGTGTGATTTCCCTGATCGGGTCATAAAAGACACTTGGCTTTGGCCTTATCATTTCTTGGATCATTTGCTCTGGGAGAAGCCAGTTGTCAGGTCATGAGAACACATGCGTGGGCCTATCAAGAGACCCATGTGGTAAGGAACTAAGACCTCTTGTTAATAGCTGCCGAGTGAAGCATTCTAAAAGCAGATCTTCAGTGCCACCAAACATTCACATGGCTACAGTCCCTGTGGACAGCTTGACTACAGCCACATGAGAGACCCTGAATTAGAAGCTTCCAGCTGTCACTCCTGAATTCCCAGCCCAGAGAAATAATGAGATGACAAATGTTTGTTGACTTAATCATTGCATTTTGAGAGATTCTTTTTGTGCAGCTATGGATGACCTCTTCTATGTACAGTTCCCCACAGCATGCTGGTTCCTCTTCTGGGAATACCCTTCATTTTGGTAACTCCTATTCATCCTTTGAGAGGCAGCTTCCTAGCTCCTTCCTCTAGGAAGTCCTTCTTGACCTCTACCTTTAAGATTAGGCCATATGTCTCTTTTCCAGGCAGAGATGATGCCATTGGCATGTCTTTATCCCTGTATTTATCATAATGCCTAGACAGTATCTATATTCTTAGTGCCAGTCACAGTGCCTGGCACATAGCAGACACTTATTATGTGCTTGGTGAAGAATGAATGAAGTCAGCTTTCCTGGAATCATGACTCCACAGCAACTCATGTCTTTATTTTGGACATTCCCAAAACACCTACCACTGCTTACCTGACCAAATGTCCCCCATGGGAAAGCTAAACTCAATCCATGGGCTGCTTCACTTCTAGTTTTTGGTCATAGCACTCATTCACTGACTTACTTCAGTGATTTTTAAGCAGGAGAACATACCAGAATCACCTGTGGAAATTTAAAAAATGTATTCCTATTCCGGCTTTGCCTCCAGAGATTTTGAGTCAGGAGTCATGAGGTAAGCTCCAGACATCTCCATGGGTTACTTTGCATACTCCAGTTATATTCATCGCTTTGTTAATCTATGCTCAAAAAGAATAACAGGTTTTCCAGAACACACAGTTACTAAAAGAAAACTAAACCTCAAAATTCTTAAATAGGGAAGTACATTGAAAGAACAAGTGATGATAAGGCTAAGTAGCAAAATATACCAGAAAAGCTAGGCTAAGAAACCTGCAAATAAACATACCTGTCTTTATTTTATTTTATTTTATTTTATTTATTTTTTTGGAGACTGGGTCTGGGTATAGAGAGCAGGCTGGCCTTGAACTTGCTTGTGTAGCCCAGGCTGGCCTCAAACTCATGGCATTCCTTCTGCCTCAGCCTTCTGAGTGCTGGAATTATAGATATGTGCCACCACGCCCAGCTATACCAATATTTTAAAGAGCTTCCTTGGAGCTAAGGGAAAACAGATCTGAATGGATTACATGATCCTCATTATTTGAAGGAGGTAGCAAATACACTTATCAGTAAAGACAGTCTTTGCCCTAATAATGAATTTTAAGGTAGAATATAGTTGATAGATCTTTATATAAGAGGCATAATGAATGGTGTCTTTGATGTTTTCATTTTAAAGAAAAGGTGCAAGAATGCTTCACATACAACCAAAAGCATAACATTCAATTTTAGTTTCATGAAGATGTTTCTGTGGTGAGTTAAATTATAAAGTATGCCGTTTCCCTGCTACCTACACTAATATAAAAGAACTCTAGAATCTGGAGGGAAAATAGCTTGAACCTTCCTTTCATTTTCAGTGGTCTCAGAAAGGCTTTTTACAGTAGCTCAACAGCAGACACATTAGCACTCCACTTCCTTACCTTGTAGGCCAAAAACTTGAGATATTCTTTCGCTGTACGTCTGCTGGCCAAGGATGGCAGGTAGAGATGGGAACTTGGAGGTGTGGATTAAATGCCAGGGACACTTCTCCATGAAGGTCTCCACAGGCAGGGCTCAGAATTGGCGTATTACAACTTTAGCAAATCATGGAATCATGGTAGTTCCAAGAGCTACCATGGAGAGTACTGCACGTGCCATAGTTTATAGTCATCACTGCAACCCAGAGAAGACTTCCTGTCTACCAACAGGCTGTGTGCTCAAGAACAACATTTTTAATGAAATACTGCACAATTTCATGGTAGAATATCAAACCTCAAAGACATACAGAATGTTAGAAGCAGGAACCGAGAGCTGTCTGGAAATACCATTTTAATTTTTAAATTTTAAAAATACTCTGTAATTCCAAGCTAGCTAGTTTCCTGCTGAGAAAATAAAAATTGCAACTTCATAGAATGAACTTCTAACCACAGATAAAAACTACAAGTGTGGTTCCTGCTCATAAACAGTCTGGACAAGAGAATGTGGATGCCTGATGTAACTATTACTAACTGTGAAAGCAGCAGGAAGGGTAGATTTCTTTGGGTGAATCAATACTATCTCAAGTATAGCAAAAGGATCTTGGGAGTATGTGAAGTCCAAGAATGTTTAACTCTATGTCTCTGATACTCCTTAAGCCAACAATAAGGTAGACAGCAATTGAATACTGACTATTCCGTGGGAAAACCAAATAATTGCTCTGAAATAGCTTGCCTCAGTCTTGAGAGATGAAAGGAAGGAAATCCTATTTAAATTTGGAGATGACTTTAGTAGCCCATCTCTTCCCCTCTCTCAGAGCTGTGTGGTCTGGAGAAAGATGCCTGAGACATTGACTACTCCACTCTGCTGGAATGCTGTCTGCAAATTTTCATTATACACATCGAGGACTATGTCCTTCTCCATCTTCTTTTGTTAACTTTGGGTCATTCATTTATTTTAAAGCTCATTCTTCCTGGGGTTGGAATGAATGATAAAAATTCAAACACAAATGTTATGTCTTACATCTAAAATTTCCCCCCAAAGTCTTGTGCATTTGGAAAGTAATTGGAACTTATAAAACTGAATGTGATGCTGGGCAGTGGGGTCTGGTCACAGGAGGTAGGGGGTCACTGGGGCTGTAACCTGGAAGGGTGTATTCTTGTCTGTGGTCCTTCCCTTCTCTCTCTACTTCCTGGTTGCCAGGGATTGGCAGTGTTCCTTGCCAGCCCCTTCCACCACGCAGTTTCTGCCATGGTGATAGCTTGTCATGGACTGAAACCGTGAGCCATATATACATCTCCTCCTGTAAACTGAGGGTGTTGTGTATTATATTGGGAAAGTGACTAACACACCAAGCCAACACATTCAACTTTTTAGGATCATTAGAATTTTTGTGTATTACTACTCCAAATGCTTTCTAGCAGGTCAAGGAGCAAGGATGTAGTGTTCAGGGATTTGGGGAACAGATCTCACTTTATACTTACAAGTCACAGTATCTAAGCACTGAAATATTCACTCTACTTCAGCTGTAACTGGGAGAGAATTAAGTGCAGTCAACAGTGTCATGCAAAGTATTCCAGAAGAAATAATATAGCTTTCAAAGGTAGTGAACATCCAAGTAATAACCTAGCTTCAAATGGCATAAATGCTCCTTGTTACTTATTTGCTTACTGGGGCAAATAGAATTCACTGAATTTTTTTACCTATTACTCTAATTCCTTCATCTACCACCATCTATTTTGTTGATTTTTTTCCAATATAATAAAAATGCTTCTAATTTCACCACACAGCTGTCTGCAATTTGTGTAATACCTGTGCCTTCTTCTTTAGTTAGGGCATTGTCAACAGGATGATCCCAAGGGAACAAAGGAACTGGCATGCAAATGTTTGTAAGCCATTGTGCATGACCTGTGGCAGCAAGAGCTCCAAGAACCAAAAGAAGTTTAAGCATTTCAGCGGGAAGGTCCCATTTTCATCTCATTCTCAGGGTATTCGGGACACAAGTTCATATTATACCCATAAGCCAAGAACGTGTTTTTAAGAGATTTGGAAAAAAGGCAGAAAAGTGATTAAAATTGGCAGTTTTTTGTCAAGATTTCTATAAAACAGCTCTTTTAAATGACAGGGGCACCCTAGTCTGCAAACTCCTTGAAAGCAGTCACTGTATCTTCTCATGGATCCCCAGCCCACAGAGGGGTTTCCCACACAGTGGGGCTTAGTACACAGCTGATGAACTGAATTCTTAGGAATCTGTAATTATTATACACTCTCATTTCTAATGGCAGTTAATGACCCAGGGGAGAGAGATCCTCTCCCTGTATCTTGGTTGGTGGGCTCACAGCAACCTAAAATAGTGAAGATGTAAGCTCAATGCCGTCTCTTTTTCATTTTTGTTTGAACAGTCTTTTCATGTTACTATAGGAACGCCTGCTACTAGAATGCTTAGTAAATGCAAGTGGGAAGGAGGAAGAGATCATGAGATTGATGCAGTTCATAGAAAAATATGCCCAAAAGGCAAACTCTCTGGTAATCTGCAAAGCTTGTGCATGTCCCATTTTATAATAAATGCATTTAAATAATACATGACAGTATATAGAATGGATACAATATGTCAAAACAGAGATCCACTGAGCCTGAGAAAACTGTATTAAGTCTGAGATTATAAGTAAGTGAATATTTTAAGACATTTGAAAAAATACCAGAGGGAATTGAGTCCATAAATAAGAGACTTTCTCATTTCAGCACATAAGGTAACAGCAGCAGAATTCTAAAGAGCAGAAGTTCACATTGGTGGCTGGATATTAACTTGGGACGTGACCTGAATGGGGAAGTATCTGGGTCACTGCGGTTATGGGGGCAGAGATAACGTAACAAAACAAAGATGTCTGTTTGTAGGACTTGCCCTCTGATATGTGTAGCTTCAAGGGCTTGTATGATCAAAACTACACTTTAAAACAGAGGCGTGACAAGGGCGTGAAGTAGCTGATGCTCGAACCACCGGCTCTGCACTGTGATGACTGTAACTCAAGTAGAACCCAAGCGGGGAAGGCATCTGCCTGCCTGAAGCAGGCGTTGTAACCCCACAGGGCACCTTCTATCCTGCAAATAACTTGGTGTAAGGACATTTGAAGAGAGCTGCTGTGGTTTCTTGATCTATGGCTTCATTAAAGTGTTTGGACCTCCAACCTTCGTCAAAATTTATTGGCATTAACAGCCTCTTAAAATGGAAATATACAATGATAAATTAATGCAGTTTGGATCTTGGGAGAGAGAAAAATAGAGCATTGTAGACACACTTTCTATTCCTTCACAAAGAGAATAGTTTCTGCCTTTATGCCCTGGTTAGTCCTGGGAATGGGCAGGTGAGAAAAGAGTAAGTGCAGGAAGAGGACAGCTGCCCATGCTTAGCCATGGAGATGACTATGTCTGCTTTCTGTTAGGAAACACATTAAGGAAATGGTCTAAAGAATTCCTGTGTAGGAAGACCACACCTACTGAGAAATTATGTGGCTGTTCTATCTATTAACTGACTTGGGGTCCATAGAGGTCTCAACTCAATGATGTGACTTTGAGGTAGGTTATCTGTGAATATTCCTATGATGACACAGAATGAGTATCCCAGATAGAATTCAAATCCATCTTTTTATATTCACAACACTTAGCTGTGTCCAGCAGATATTACACATTTGACGAATGCATGAAATAGCTGAATAGTGAAAGAATGAAATAGCTATTACTTTCAAACAGAACCCCAATTTTTCCCTTTCCTCCCGGTCTCTGACTGTCCATTTGTCTAGTACCCCTAGCACTAGAGCTGCTGCTGCTATTGCCAGCATCAGGGATGTCAACAAGCGGCCACTTATTCCTATCTTTGTAAGTTTTAGTATGGAAAAGCAGCACTAAAACTAATGGGGAAATTCGGAGCTACAGCCTGTCTGGTTAGGTCATCTTTTACCCTATTGACTATGAGGATCAATTGAACTTGACTTCCTCACACTGTCATTCAATTCATGAGCATGTCCTGTTGCCTTTACTTATAAGATGTTTCCTGCTACTCTACACCATCTCCATGAGTGGCACCCTAATCCAAGCTATCACTCATTTCCTACCTGGTGACCCTGCCTCTACTCCTGAACTTTTTAAACCAGTTCTCAACAAAGCAGCTAGTTATCATCTTAAAACATGAAGAATATTATGCCACTTCTAGATTTAGACTTCTCCAGTGGCTACTCATTTACCTATACTTAGAAACCAAATTTCTTCTTGCTCACCCACTGCACACATATCTCTTTCCATTGGTTTTGTCATTTTAGCCACAAATAGTGCTCTTTTTGTTTGTCAACAATTTCAAGCACATCCTACCTCAATGCCTTTGCCCCCGCAGTCCTCCTTCCTAGAAAATACTTTCCTACCTACCCTGGCAGAATAAGCTTCCTCTTGCAATTCAGATTTAAACCTTATGTCACCTACTCTGAGATGCCCTTTTGACCACATAATTGAACATTACCAGTGAAATGCTATCACAATAGCTTTGGGAATTTTCAGCATAGCAGAGTTCTCATTTCAATATTGTAAAAATTTATTATTTTTTGGGCCTCACACAATAGAGCTACAAGCTCCATTAAGGCAGACATTTAATTTATTTTAGTACTATTTAAAATGATGCTTGTATACACAGTAGGTGTCTAATTAGTACTGTTGTTACTGAAAAATAAAAATCATAAACTCTAGATTCAGACAACTCCAAATGGTCTACCCGCCATGACTGCATGAGGCTTTGGGGAGACATCTAGACACAAACTACAACAGTATGATTCTTACAAACAGAACAGGCCTCAGAAAGATGGGTCTAGCAAGAAATTAAGCCTTAAAATGGCCCAGAAGGTCCAGGAGGGAGTTCCTGGGTTGGCACAGAACAAGTAGACTCCCATAGAAGTAACTCCAGGCTCCAGAGAGTTGAATGACTTTCTGGATATAGCCCAATAAAAGATCTGTAGAGAACAGAGTCACAGAGTCAGAACTGATGTTGTGGGTACAAGGGGTTGATGAGGCTCTTGCTTGATGCAGAGGCAGCCACGTGGTGTTAAGTGTCTTTGCCTAGCTCCTAGCTTGGTTCATAAATCTGTATTCAGTAAAAGATTCTTTTGCACACAAATCTACTCACCTGTGACTATTTGGGTCTTTGGGTTTTGCTTTCTATTTTTCATGGGATTAAGCGTGTGAGAGCCACACCTGCCCTGTGGTGGTAGCCTGCATACAATATAAGGGACAGAATGACCTCTCTCTCTCTCTCTCTCTCTCTCTCTCTCTCGCTTGATTTAACCACCTTTTAAAAGCTCCACCTCTGATCACATGAGCCTTTAGGGGGTTGTTGTAGATCTAAAACATAACAGTAACATTATTTTCCCTAACTGTTAATAGAAAATAGCAGATAGGACTCAGGGCTTGAAGTCAGAGGCCAAGTATTAAAATCCTAATTCTGTTACTTATTTGTAGTCAATTTAACCCTGAGAATATTATTTAACCTTGCTGACCCTCATTTTTCCATCTATTATTATTCCATTGTAGGAAGAGCACTTAGCTCTAACATGAACATGTGAAGGCACTGGGGTTTGCATTTTTAAGGTACTCTATATCGGGCCAAGGACAAGGGCAACACTATGCCCTTGTCCACTGCTGCATGGTGGACAAGTGATAGGCTTCTCCATGGCTTCCTCTGGTGACTCCCAAAGTATTTACAGGGATGCGAGAGACACAACCAGCACTCTGTAGAAGTTGTTTTACAATACCAAAGATACAACTCTCACAGAGGAGAGGATGACAACAAAGTACAGTTCTCATAAAGCAAAGGATGACATCTCACCACAGACTATAGAAGAAGTATTAGAAGTAAAATGAACTACTCAGAACCGTCTTATCGAAGTACAAAGCCAGGCAGATGACAACACAATTATGCAGACTTTGATTCAGTAGCAGTAGTGTATAACTGCCAAGAAGGTTGCACTGGTGACTTCCAGTAATGTTAGTGGATTTGTTATCATCATATATTAAAAAGCTGCCCAAAAGGACAGCTTGAAACTACAGTATAAGCCAAGGAAGACTCAAGGATTACTACTGTGCATGGGTCTATAAAGACTTAAAATTATCATCTTCAAATCATACACAAGAACATGATCTGTATTATGTATCAATTTTTTTCTTCTCTCAATTTTATATTTAAGTTTTCCTAGATTTTTGTCAAGCTACCTGGAGGCAGAGATCAACAGATTACTTTCAAATAGTAATGAAGATTCTCTCTTGAGAACATTCACAGGATACAAGGTGTGATCATTTGTCACTTTAAGGCCCTCACTTATGACTGAAGGAGCTCTCTGTTTCAAAGGTACCCCCCAAACAAGCCCTAATACCACAAAGAATCTGACTCCAAATTATTAGGTAACTGTGTCAATGCAAAAGGGGGGCCAGTGGTGGGTATGGAAGGTGGGGTGGGTGATCACAGGCATTGCGGCTTCCAGATACTGTCATCCCTGGCTGCACTGGCTCCTTCACAAACAGAAGCTCACTGAATCTAGAGAGAGCATATTTCTTGCACATTTAATGGGGAAGGAAGCAAATCAAAATCCCTTGGTTAGTCAAATGTAGAGCCAGGAACAGAGCTAAGGAATGCTATGCTCTTTTATATCGTATGGCCTCCAACAAGTTTGCACATTGACATCTTCAGTGCAGTGTATTAGATCTAGTACTCCTAAGACGGTTTTGGGAAAGGAAAGGGAATCTAATCCTTAGATATTCTCATGGGCAGCTCTTGACCTCAAGGCTATAGTTTGGGCACCAGACTCGCTAGAGCACCCCCTGAACCTCTGACTGAATCACCACCGAGTCTGTTCCCTTCAGTTTCTCATCCATCCTTTAGCCATAAATATCAAGTTTGGATTTCCTACTGGACGGTTATGTAAATAGCAGAATTCCTCTTTATTTAGCATTTGTTAAGTGCCAAGTTGGACTTAGAGTTTCTGCTTAGTAATGTCACTTAATCAACACTCCCACCCACCTGAGTAGGTTGTAATTTTTCCCTCTGGACGATGAGGGAAGCTGAGGCAGCTAGTAAACGGCAGGACCAACGTTTGAATATGAGAATGTTTGAGCTCAGATGACAAACACCTATCATTATTTTACAGAGTTAACAAGAAGCTCATGTTAACTAAAATAAACTGAATCCAGGTTTTAAAATATAGACAGAAAAATTAAAGGTCAAATTGTCTTAGAAGAGTATTAGCGCTGGCTTGGTTCCTCGCCTCCTCTAATCATATACAATATCAGTAGTAGGTAAATAGCTACAGAATAATGATTTTGATAGAAAATTTTCCAAAAAATTCTTTTATAAACTGCAATGACTGCTTTTGATCACTAGCATTGGCAACCCTTGTGATCTAAAAGGCAGGCAAAAGAATTCCAAAAAACAGCTAATTAATAATTAAGTGCTTCATACTTATTTGTAACTCAAAAGACAATGGAAAAGTTCCAAAAGTTCTTTTTCCAGAACCAAGTCTACAGCTGCAGAAAGGTTCTGCTTCCTTTTATTTTTTTCAGCTTCACTAATAGTCAATTAATTCTAATTAACTTAACTAATTGGCTTACACAAAACCATATTTTTAAATGTCATATCTAAAAAAGCAAGATGTCACTCCAAAATAAAACAGAAGCCCTACTTCTCCTCAAAAAGGGTTTCCGTGCACAATGCTTTGCCCTTTGCTCATGGTGCCCACAGAGATTTTACAATCTCCCCACTTCTCCTGTCTCCAGTACCTCCCTTTCCCCCAGGGTGAAGAGTATGTTTTGCTTTACTCAAAGGCTTGGGGGTAGGGAGTAGCAGCAGGAGGTGGTGGAGATGCTCTCTGAGCCAGCTGCCCCCCAGAGGTGCAGGAACTGAGAGAAAAAGGCAGAGATCACCTCAGACACCAACAGGTGAGACACATATTTGAGAGATTTCCTGGACTTCTACCATTCTGCTCTATGCAGAAAGACTGTATTGAAAGAGCATAGCAGGGCTGCACAGCCAGCTCCTCTTGACGGGGCCCACCACGTGGCCTTCTAACTGTTCTGGAGCATCACTCTGTGTGCTTTCCTGCCTTCCCCAAATGCCCTTTTTGTAGGATGCTGGGGACAACTGTGAGATTATCTTTGTTTGGACTGAACTTCATTCCTCACAATTCTGGCAGTCTAAGATCAGGGCACCAGCAGACATAGTGTGGTGAGGAAACATTTCCTGATTGCTAGAGCTCTGTCTCTTTAATAAGAGCATTACTCCCACTCATAAGGGCTCTGCCCTCATAGTCTAAACACCTTTCAAGGGCTCTACTTCCTAATATCATCATCACCTTGGGAGTTAGTTTTAATAGATGAATTTTTGGGGAGACACAAACATTCAGTCTATAGTAGGTATGAGGGTATCTTCACCATGGGACACAGGCGTATCTGAATTCTATCATTCTTCCTACAAGGTACCTGAGGAAGAGAATCGAAGCAGCTACAACCAGACCACTTCATGGTGCTGGATCCTTTCCTCTAGTAGAAGATGACCAGGCTTCTGACTTCTTAAGACAGAGCTCAGTGCAATGCACTCAGTATACAGGCCACTGCCTGAAAGAACAGTCCCTGTCCTTGTCTCCTGACCACAGGGTACTGGCTGGAGTTTACAACGAGGTAACAGCTTCATACCCAGTTCAGATACACAAACCAACCCCCCTAGGGACTCTGGCCCTTCCACTTGCCTCTTTACTCAGTAACAGCTCTCAAACTGGGAGCGGGGAGAGGCAACTAGGTCGCTAACTTTACCTTAGTCTACCAATTGAAGACATCATCGAAGATAGGAATGGTAGATTCATAGGTCCAGAGGAAAAACAGTGTTTCCTTAGGTTTGTTTCAAGGGGCACAAGTTTCAAGAAGCAGTGTTATTACCAGGTCAGATTCCACAGTGCCCAATTTCTGGATATGTGCAATGCTTAAAATGTACAACCCTGCATTGCTTTCCTAAGGATTATTAATAATACATCTGTAACTACTCAGAGACTGGCTATAAACTATCAGAGACAGAATGGGAATGTAATCTGTCTACAGCAACAGAGATGAATCACTTCGTAAATTCTTTGTGATGGCACCTCATCTCTGCAACTCTTGGATTGGTTATGAGTATATAGTTAATTCTTCAATACTACCCATCAGCACCTCATTATTCATCATGACTGACATCTTGGGTCATAAAAGAGGTACTGTTATATAACCCTGGAGCTGTATAGCAGTCTCAGGTCATGAATATTAAGACACAGCTTCAAATGAGATGATATCAATAAAGATCTCCTGTTGCCTTTACCCAAAAAATAAACTAGAAGCAGGCACAGTGTGTCTTTGTAGGCATTTTGACACAGGGAGGGGTGGGTGCAGCCCTGTGTGCTTTGCATTTTTCCAATGCACCATCCCTCCTCTACAATGATGGCCATCAGCACGACGGACTCAGAAATTTCCCCCTTGGGTATTATCCTTCTTTGGCTGTTGCATGAAGGCAACTTCCTCGAGTGAATTGTAGACCGTAACTGGTTAGGTTGGTTAATTTACATTTATTGTGCTTACTGATATTAGGGATTTTTTTCTTCCTGGTCCTATTTATCCAATTTTCCCATGCCTATTTTGCTTTTCTTAGGACTGAACTGTTTTTTCTTATTTCAACAGTTTTTTTCTCATGGATTGGAAGTTATGAGCTTTATTTCTATTATTTTAGTGGTTCCCTCAAAGTTTTTCCATGCATATCAAAACTTCATAATGTTAATGAATGAGTCAATGAATTTAGCTAGTGAATTTTCCATCTCTTCAAATGATGTAAGAAACTACAAATGAAACAAGAAACAGCCCAACTTAGATGTTCTTACTCTCTAGTAGTATACTTCTGTAGTCTTCCATTTCACAAACACTACAAATTAGACTTTTGTTTTGGTTTGTTTTTTTTCAGATAGGGTCTCAATATGTAGTCAGGCTGGCCTTGAACTCACTATTGGAGCCCAAACTGGCTTTGAACTCAAGGGATCCTCCTGCTTCAGCTTCCTCAGTGCAGGGATTATACATGTGTGCCACCATGCCTGGCTCAAACTAGATTTGCATTATTTAATACAGAAAACATTTGACTCCTACATTTGCCAATTTATTTGCTGTTCCTTCTTACACTTAAGGCCTTCCTTCTGGAAAAATTTTGTCTTCTTTCTGAAATACATCATTTAGAAATTCTGTAAATGAGGGTCCATCTGTAAAAATGTGTTTAAAAAAACCTGAAAATGCTTATTTCCCCTCATGCTTTAAAGATTACTTTCACTGGCTTCTTAACCCCAAATTGGTAGTTATTTTTCTATGAGTACTTTAGAGACATGATTTTACTGTCTTCTGTATCTCATGGTGTCTGGCGAGAAATAAACCATCAGTTTAAATGTGATTCCTTTACAATGACCCTTTCCCTCTGGCTTTAAGACCATCTGCTTATATGCAGTTTCACTGTTCACACAGCCAGGTGTAGAGTTCTTGTTATTTATTTTTCTTATAACTCATGGTACTCTTATAATCTATTTGTATTTTTCAACATATCCTAGAAAATATTCTAAGTCATTATATTTTCAAATATTTCTTCTCTTTTGCTACCTGTATTCATTCCTTCTTGAGCTCCCAGTTATACCTATATCAGGCTTTCTCACGGCATCTTCCAGGTCTTAATCTATCAATTATTTTTACTTTCTTATTTCTGTGTAATATATTTCAAGTAAATTCTTAAGCTCTATATTTTAAAACCAATTCTTTAAAAATATTTAATTTACCATATAATTCATCCATTGAATTTTAAATTCTAACGATACTATGTTTTTAATTTTGTAAATTCTACCTGGTTCTCTTCACAATCTGGCTAGTCAGTTTTACTGGTTTACAATTTCATTCTCCCTCTACCCATTTCCATCTTTTCTTTGTTTTAATATCTTTACATAATGGATGAGCTGGGTTTTTTGGGAATGGTTAGAGCAATATTTCTAGTTCCAAGTGCTCACTAAGAACCCTGACAGTCTCCATTAGAAGGTAAAATCCACGGTCCCCTCCCTCCAGCCTAGCCAGGCCATGGAGCTTTCCTTGATTCATGGAGTGTTGCAGAAGTAGTGATGCAGGATTCAAACGCTAGGTTAGAGAGGCCACACAGTTTCTGCCTGGCTCTCTCTGCAGCCATCATGTTATAATGAAGTGAAAGTTGGTAACTCCAGCTAAGGTCCTGTTCTCAGCCAGCTTTTACCATTAGAACTCTGAGTATAGAGCATTTAGAGTACTGCAGCTGTCGGCTGTTATATTAGCCTGCAAGCCATGTAGCTAAGGACCCAGAAAACATGAGCAGAGATAGATTATTCTTCCTCTACCCAGAGTTCCTGACCCACAGAACCCAATAAGTGTGATAAATGGTTATTTTATATAATTCAGTTCTGGGGTAACTCATTAAACACCAATAGATTACAAAAGCATCAATTAGTTCATAGCTGCTATCTGGTAATTTTAACAGCTGAAGTTCTTTGCAATCTCAACCTGTTCATCTCTTTGCTTGTTGCTGACTTTTCTTTACTACAGCTGGTTTCCTAATGTATTTGGTAATTTTTTTATGTAGAGTTCATATTGGGCTGAAGCTAATCTATAGATTTCCTGAGGCTGCTTGCCTCTTGGAAAGGTCTTGGAAGTCAGGGAAGCTACTTTTATCTTTATCTCTTCTTAGAGTTTCACATACTGCATATGTAATAGAAATTTGAAACCCTACTACAAGGGTGCAGGCCTGTTGCTGCCAATTATCAAGGGAGGTATTTAATTTTTTTCCCACTAAAAGCTATGATAGTCACAAACAGGTTTGTGAACTGGTTGCCTTAGTCACATGTGATGTTTTCCAGGCACATTCATTCATTGTACAAATACTTCTCAAATACTTTTTATATGTTCCTACAGTGGATATGAAACATGTTCCTTCACATGATATGTTTAGAACTCTCAGTGGTGACTGAGTAAGGTTTATAATTTAGTCTTTAAAATCATATTTCTAGGGGCTGGGGATTAAGCTCAGTGGCACAAGTACTTGCCTGGCAAGCGCAAGGTCATGAGTTCAATCCCTGGTAAAGAAAAAAAAATCATCTTTCTAATGAACACCTTTTGAAATTAACCAGAAGCTCTCTAAAAACAAGCCTATTCTTCCTTTTTTCTTTGCTTTAAAATTCATCATGACTGCAATTGCATAACCTGCACAGAAGATACTCAGAACATTTTTGAAGATGACTAACAAACAACTAATAATAACCTGGTAAACAACGAAAACCGTTGAAGTTAACTACCGGCAATAAGAGATCTGACAGGTTTGGAATTCAAAACACTGGAAGTAGTGTTTTAATTTTCTGTATAAATCTAATCATATTTGAAGAGTTAAAGAATTTAATAATTATTAATAAGCAGTAATACCTGGAATAGGCTAACTAAAAAAACCTCATGCTTCTTCTTAGCTAGCTTTTCTTTTGGGAAGGTTCTTTTTGAGACAGGGTCTCACTGTGCAGTTCAGGCTGGCTCTGAGCTCACTTTTTAGCCCAGGCTGGTCGTGAACTTGGAACAATCCTTCTGCCTCAGTCTCCCATATGCTGGGATTAGAGGTGTGCACCACCATGCCTGGCTCATCTTGTTTTGTTCTGTATGATTGTACTATGCACATCTGAGAACAATCAGGGGCAATTTTTAATAAGGCCAAACATCCACCTACTTTAAAATTCTAGAATCACAGATTACTAGGAGTGGAACAACTTTATTGATCATTTAAAGTTCTCTTCATAGGAATAGAAACTGAGACTCTTTATAAATGGGTAAACCAAGGCTCAGGGAAATAAAATGATAATCAAGTCAACAGCAGGGCAAGAATTAGAATCCAGCATTCCTGAGTCTCAGACAAATGTTTGTCACAGAGTGTTCCTCTTGTTTTATATGATATTTCTTGGGCAAAATGATAACTCTTGCAATAAATTTCTCTATATTCTAAATTTCTTTCAACACTCTAGACAGGAACAGATGCCAGATATCTTCTGGTCTAAGCTTACCATTTTATGGACCAGTGATCAGAGATTCAGAGGTTTTTCCATCCACTCCTCATGATATTTAGTTCTCAAAATGTCATGATTCCATCACCCCGTCACTTTCTTTTGTTTCTGAACTTTTCATCACACTCTCAACTCTCTTTCTCATGGCCTTATGTTTCATTTCTCCATAGAAATATGAAATAACTGCTTATGAAACAAGATTGACTCACATAGTGTTTTTCCAGGAAAATCTGATCAGAATTCTCATCAACAAAATCTAAAGGTAGGTTATCATCTGGATGGATTTATGGCTCCAGGATCTTCAACTGCTTAAAATACTATTTTTTTCCTAATTATGCCATTCTTAGAGTTTTTGTTTAGCTCTTCTACAGATGAGACGCATAGCTCCAGGATGTAATTATTACCACTGTCTGGGATGTAAATCGTGCTGCTACAATTGTGGTAGTAAGTATGAGTAACTCTAGACCATGTCCTGTTTTGTTTCATCTCATATATGCAGCTACATTCAGCTCTTTTAATATTGTTATAATAGAGTGGAAATGAATTACCCTTTTATCTTTTAGCCTTTTCAATCTATGAACAGCAATATTTATGAACCTATCAAAACTTGATGTTAGGGTGGTTGTGGTCACTTACATGTTCAAGGGCACGCACATCAATAGATGTGGTGATAATGAAGCAGAATATAACAGAACTCCATAACAGAAAATCATTAATTAGACAGTTGTAGGAGTTCCAGGGCATCAGTGGTTATAACTAGTTTTGTCTGAAAAGCATGCCCATCACCTTTACTTGACTGTATTTGGAAAAGTTCAGTGCTGGACAGGCTGTCTTATTTCATGAGTTACCCTTCTACAGTGGAGTTTTACGGTTACCTTCAAGAACACAGACATTTTTTTTTAACCCAAGGTTCATGTTTCCCTCCTATGGTGCATTTGTCCTTGGTAGTGATTATCCAGGTACACATATTTCCTGGTTATCTTCATCTAGATGGCCACGTAACTAGATCTATCCCGTAAGCACAAATTTGTGTATAACTAAACAGAAGCTATACACATGCAGTATCTCTTTCCTTCTGTGATGATCTTGGAGGCCAACAAAGAATATGATAGATAATAAGATGGAAGAAGCATGGATTCCTGACCATATCTTGAAGGAAAGTAAGTCAATATGAAACCTCTACTTTAGAATTTGTCCATTTGGTTGTTTTTATTTTTTGAGGCAGGGTTGCGTTGTGTAGTTCAGGCTGGCCTTGAACTCACTATTTAGCCCAGGCTGGCCTCAAACTCATGGCAATCTTCCTGCATCAGCCTCTGGAGTGCTGGGATTATGAGTGTGCAGCACCACACCCAGCTACTTTAGAATTTGTTTAAGCTATGAACAAACCTTTGTTAAGTGTCTGTGAGCTTGGGGTTGTCTGCTTCAATTTATGGCATATATTAACTAAAACCATAAATATGTATTAACTGATTGCATGGAATGCTTTTAAAAGAAGGCACCTTTGAAGAACAACACCTCTTATTCAATATACCTCTTGAAATTTCAGCTAGCACAATCAGGCAAGAGAAAATATAAAAGAGATACAAATAGGAAAGGAAGGAGTCAAATTATCCTTGTTTGCAGATGATGCTGTCCTATACATAGAAGACCCTAGAGATGCTACCAAGAGGCTTTCAGAGCTGACAAATGAATTCAACACTCTAACAGGATATAAAATCAACACTAACATTAATTACTATTATCACTAATGGATTAGCAAAGAAAATCAGGGAAACAATTCCATTCATATAGCTTCAAATAAAATATCTATGGATCAATCAGTCCAAGAAAGGCCTCCACAATGAAAATTTCAGAACACTGATAAAAAAATTAAAGATGCTAGGAGACTAAAAGATATGTCATGTGACTGGGTTGGTAGAATTAACACATACTGTTAAAATGGCCATATTACCAAAAGCAAACTACTAACTCAATGCAACCCCCCCCAATACCAATGATATTCCTCACAGAACTAGAAAAAACAATCCTAAACTTCATATGGAAATAAGACCCAGAATATCCAAAACAATCTTAAGCAAGAAGAGCAAGGATGGAGGCATCACGATATCCAATTTCAAACTGTATTGCAAAAACAGTGTGGTACTGGTTGTACTAACGGCACAGAATAGAAGACACACAAACAAACTCATGCAATACAGTGAATTTTAACAAAGGAGACAAAAATACATGTTAGGGAAAGACAATGTTTTTAACAAATAGTGCTTGGAAAACTGGACATCCATTTGTGGAAGACTGAAACCAGACTCCTATCTCTCACTTTATACAAGAATCAGTTCAAAATGCAGCAAAGACCTAGTTATAAGACTTGAAACTTTAAAACTGCTGAAAGATTACATATGGGAAACATCTGAAGCCATAGGGGAACAGTCAGACTTTCTGAATATGATTTCAATAGTGCAGGAAATAATAGCAAGAATCAACAAATAGGATTACATCAAATAGAAAAGACTTTACATAGTAAGGGAAACAACTACCAGGGTGAAGAGAGTCTGCAGAATGGGACTGACAGAGGGTCAATATCTAGGATACATAAAGAACTAAAACAAACAAACAAACAAACAAACAAACAAAACAAAAAAAACCCCACATAGCAAATGGTTCAATCAATGAATGGGCAAATGAGTTGAACAGACATTTATCAAAACAAGTACATGTGGGCAGTAAATATATGAAAAAATGTCCAACATCTTTAGCCATTAGGGAGATGCAAAGGCTATACTTAGATTCCATGTAACTTAGAATAGTTATCATTAAGAGTACAAAAAAAAGCAATAAATTCTGGTGAGGATATTGGGGGAGAAGGAGTCATTCTACATGGTTAGTGGGAGTGTAAATTAATACAGTAGAGTCCCTATGGAAAACATTAGAGGTACTAAAAAAAACCCCAAAATATAAATAAGAAGCAAAGTAAAAGATAATAAAAAATAGGGGCATACATATTTTTTTTAAATGGGAAAAGATCAAACAAACACAGGAGGGAAGGAAAGGGGATGAAAACAATTGAGATGTGTTATGTACATGTACCAACTCCCTGCAAGAAATGTTATATAATGCAAATAGGTACTAATAAAACAATCTGAAAAAAACCCCTAAAATACAGCTAACATTTGATCTGTTTATGCCACTCTAATATACACCGGAAGCAACTAAAGTCAATATACTATGGAGACATCTGCATACTCATGTTTATTACAGTATAATTTATTTTAGTCAGATGTGGAACTAGCCTTATTTATTTAATGATGAATAAATAAGAAAAATGTGTTTGTGTGTCTTCTATTCTGTGCCATTAGCACATAGCTAAATATACAGATAAAGATACAATAAAATATTATTCATAGATAAAGAAGGTCAAAATTCTGCCATTTGTAACCCTCCTCTGCCATGCTGCCTTGCCTTAGAGCCAGCTGACTATGGAATGAAATCTTTATAAACTGTGAGCCAAAATCCTTCCTACTTTAAATTGTGGGGGTCAGGTATTGTGTCTCAGTGATGAGGAAAGTAACTAAAATGGAAATAGGAGCAAAATGTATGCATTGAAAAATGTGAAACTATTGCGTAGGGGGCAAGCGGATAATGGGAGTGAAAATGACCAAAGTATTTTGTATGAATTTACCTTAATTTGTATAACCAATTGAAAAGAGTAAAAAATATGAGAAAAAAAGAGAAGAGAGTCTATCTTTCTGCATTATATTCTCTGCAGTGATTTCATAGAACATGCTAACTGCCCATAAAAATTTGCTTTGGAAAAGAACAGCTTTTTAATGCAGTCCTATCCTGGGAATTTAAGATTTGATTTGTTTGCTTGATTTTAAAAGGACACTCCCAACCAAGATCTAGCACAGTGTGAAGCACATTTAGGCACTCAAAGATTTGCTGAATGAATGAAATCAATGTTTATCTCTTTCTGTTCATCTCACTGACCCTGGGGGTTACAGAATGGCAGGTTATGAACTGGCTGAGATCCTGTAAGCTCTATGTTCACTCGTCAGTTCAGGAGGACGAAACAACTCAAAGACTGGATTGAAAATCAAGTAAAACAAAGAAGCAGACAAAATCCAAGCGATGTTCCTGGGATATGCGCTATGATTTTTAGCTCAGTGGCAAACAATTCTTTTAAAGATGACAGCAAAATGGAGAAAATGAGAGAAAAAAAGAAAATTAAGAGTTGAGAAGATGGAAAAAATTTAAAGACATCCTTCCTTCTATAGTTAAAAATCATGGTAATGCTTTAAAATCACTGTATTTGCTATTCAGTACAACTCACTGAATAAAAATACCCCAAAGTATATTTTCAAGTTGAAAATATGAAGCTGTATCACATGGATTTTCTTTTTTTAACATTTCATTTAAAGAGAAACAAAAAACAAACAAACAAAAAAAGGGTAGTAACAATACAGAATTCCAAAGGGAAAAAAGCAAAGAACAAAAAAATACTAAGAAATCACTACTTGATAAATTACATACTGTCATCTTGGACATAGTTGTTCAAGTTACAAAATTAAAGTCTACAAAATAGACATTCAAACAGTGAGACTGTTAACAGTTCTGCTCAACAATCTAACAAAAACAGTAATATGGTCATCTATCTTACACATTTAAACATACATGCAGTTATATCCTTTAGAGCACTTTCTTTTCCTCTCTTTTTTACAGTAGCAATTACACATTTTGGGTTTTATTACTCCTACAGTTCTTATTACTTTTTACACTAGAGACACAATGTGATATTTGTAAATATGATTCTTATTTATTTCACTAATGAAGATAGTCTCAAGTTGACTCCATTTCCCTATGAAGGCTTAAAGATGATCCTTTTTTATAGCTGAGTAATATTCCATTGTATAAAAATACCACATCTTTTTCATCTACTCTGCGGTTGATGAGCATCTTGGTTGTTCCCAATACTTAGCTACTACAAGTTGTGCTGCTATAAACATGGGTGCACATATATCACTGTGATATGAACTTTTCAGTTTTTCTGGGAAAATACCCAGGAGGGGAATAGCTGGGTTGAATGGAACTTCCAATCCTAGTCTTCTGAGAATTCTCCATACTGATTTCCATAGTGGTTGAACCAGTCTGCACTCCCATCAACAGTGAAGCAGTGTTCCTTTTTCCCCGAAGACTTGCCAACATTTGTTATCAGTTGATTTCTTTATGGCAGCTATTCTTTTCAGTGTGAGATAATATCTCAGTGTTGCTTTAATTTGCATTTCTCGAATGATCAGTGATAGTGAACATTTCTTCATGTATTTATTTGGCATTTGTATATCTTCATCTGAGAACTGTGTGTTCATCTCAGATGCCCATTTTGGGAGAGGGTCTTTGAATTTGGGGGGGGTTGATGTTTCTCAATTCTTTATATGTTCTTGATATAAGTCCTTTGTCTGAGGGGTTGCTTGCTAAAATTCTTTCCCATTCTGTGGGTTTTCTTTTCACTCTGTTGGTGATTTCTTTTGAAGTACAAAAGCTTTTCAATAATATGAGATCCCAGTTGGTGATTCTCTGAAGTGTTTCCTGTGCAGTTTGCATTTTGTTCATGAATTCTATGCCTACGCCTATGTCTCTAAGACTTCTACTTACCTTATCTTCCAGTAGATTTAGTGTTTCTGTTTTAATGTTTAGGTCTTTGATCTACTTAGACTTTAGTTTTGTGCATGGTGATAGGCATGGGTCTAGTTTCAGTCTTCTGCATGTGGAGAGTCAGTTTTTCCAACACCATTTAGTAAAGAGGCTATCCTTCTTTCAGTGAACATGTTTAGCCCCTTTGTCAAATACAAGGTGGCTGAGTGTCTTTGTACTTATACTTGCATCTTCTAATCTGTTCCATTGGTCCTCAGGTCTATTTCTTTGCCAGTACCGTGCTGATTTTATCACTGTGGCTTTGTAGTACAGTTTCAAGTCAGGAATTGTGATGCCTCCTGCCTTGCCTTTATTGCCCACAGTCACCTTTGCTATTCTAGGTTTCTTCTGGTTCCAAATGAATTTTAGGAGAGTTTTATCTAGATCTGTAAGGTATGTCAATGGTATTTTGATTGGGATTATGTTAAATCTGTATGACAGTTTTGTGAGTATGGCCATTATCATAATGTTGGTTCTTCCTAGCCAAGAGCAGTGGATTTTCAAATCCACTGCATGACCCCACTGATTAACTAAGAGGGCAGTCTTCATTACACAAACAAGTGAACTTGCTAACATTGAGAACAAAATATCATGTAGAATACTCTTGACTAGAAGTATGCCAGAGATCTATATTACCAAATTATTGGGTATTTCTTCACACTTCAAAGAAGGATGATTTGTGAAGCTTGGAAACTATATATAATCGAGGAGCACCTGGGAACCACATACTTACTCTCAGCTCATTCCAACACCAGCCCAAGTCCTGTGCTGAGCCAGGAGGACCCAAGAACCATGCCCTGTTCCAAGGCCCTGGGTTCTCCACAGCACAGGAAAACAGGTGACAGCCAGCAGACTGATTGATCAAAGAAGAGACCCACACACAGAAGGAGAGTTTCACTTCATCACTGAAGTGATACCCCACCAGAGACCAGGTAGGAGACAGCCTTGGGAAAAACAAGTTTAAAAGGGATGGGAGCAAAACAGGCCTCTCCTGAGATGCACTGGCAGAGACGGCTTCAGACCAGTAAGATCATGGACTCATATTCTGCTATGAGGCCAGGCTTGGTGGGAGTAATCATCAGAGGGGGCAGTCCTGAAAAAGGAGGTGTTTAGACAAGTGGCATATTTGAGCTCCTGCACTGCTGCCCATGGTAAAAAAAAAAAAATAGTGGTCTGAATTGCTATAGGTTAATATAAAGGTGACCTAGTTATTTTCATTAAAATTGGTCTCTTTTGATTTGGTTAAAAGCTGTTTATAAGTGGTTCCCATTGGTTGTCAAAATCCAGTTGAAATTTGATGCCATTGTTATTACTGAATTTAGTATTTGAGCCCAGGTAACATACTCATCCTTGGCAATTGATTTTCTCTTTATTCTGATACCCAGATAGCCTGGGGCTCATAAGCAATATTGTTGCCCCCAAAGAACAGGGCATCAGACCAAAGAATTTGCAAACCCAGAACAGAAACCAAAGAAACAGAAACATTAACAGACAAGGCAACAAAATGCCTCCCAAAACTCTCAACTCCCTCAAAACCCATTCCAGGGCATTGCGAAGGAGGAAGTAATAAATTATAGAGCAGACAGGTCTGAAAGAGTATCTATGGAGGTAAAATAGTCAATATGGTATTTGTTGAATTTAAAGAAGTTATAATTAATCTGCTAATGACACTAATAAAACTAATGATCAGTGAGTCTAGAGAAGACACTACAAAACAACTAATGAATGAAAGAAAGAGATAGAAACCATGAATGCCCAACACAGAAAAGAATGGGAGTTCACAAGAAAGTTCCAAATGAGAATCCAGCAAAATAAAAACATGATAAAAAATATAGGTATGTGAAGACAGTGTTACACCTAAAACATAGGACTGTAGTCAATGATGACTTAATGAGACACACCTTATAAAGAACAAGGAAATATGAAAATGGATTCAATAGCTTCTAAAATACTCAAAGAGAACTAAAGCTGAATGCCACTAGTCATTTGAGAAATGAAAATTTTAAATAACACTGAGATTTCATTTCACTTCAGAAAAAATGGCTAGCATCAAGATACCAGCCAATAACAAATGCTGGTGGGGCTGTGAGGAAGAAGGAACCTTTCTCCACTGTTGATGGGAGTGTAGACTGGTACAAATAATATGGAAATCAGTATGGAAAGTCCTCAAAAAACTAAAACTAGAGGTTCCATTTGACCTAGCTATTCCCCTTTTTGGTGTTTTCCCAAAAGAGTTAAAAACATCATACTATGGAAATATGTGCACACCCACATGGCAGACACAATTTGTAACAGCTACACGTGGAAGGAATTCAGATACCCACCAACAGATGAATAGAGAAAGAAATTTTGTTTTTTATATACAATGGAGTACTACTCTGCCATAAAGAAGGATAAACAAGACACTTTTAGGCAAATGTAAGCACTTTGAAACCGTTCTTTTTGGTGAAAGAAACTGGATGCACATGTCTAAATATCACAATGTTTCTCTTGTGTGAGGAACCAAAAGTATAAATAAGGACCAAAATGGATGATAGATGTTGGAAAGTAAGAAGAAAATATTCAAATGGGAAGAGGAACAAGGAAGAGGGGAGGGAGAAAAGGAGGGGAAAAGAAGAAAAAAAGAATCTAAGAAAAATTGGAAACAACGCTTTTGTAAATAAGGGGGGAAGAGGGGTTGAAGGGAGGAGAATGAGGAAAAAAGAATCAAGATATATTATGTACCTGTACAAATTCCCTATGATGAATGTGATCATTATACATATCAAAAGGTATCAATAACATTAATTTTAAGAAAAGTATTTGTAAAATCAGAACACAGTGCAAAGGAAACCCTGTTTACACAAGCAATAACAGAAAAACTTCCTGACATACAGATAAGTAAAGCATATAATACCCTGAATAGCTACGAACAGGGAATAAAAGCACTCCATGCCACATAATGGTTAAAACAAGGGAGCTACAACACAAGAACAGAATCTTAAAGGCTAGAGAAAAGAAAAAAAACATCTATAAAGGAAGGCCCATCAGAATTAGAGAGGGTTTTTAACACAAACCTTAAAGGCAAAGAGAGAGCATAGAATGAAGTATTTCAAGCTCTTAAATAACTCCAACCTAGATTGTTATAGCCTCCAAAATTATCTTTCAAAATTGATAGAAAGAAGATACTTCCATGATGAAGAAAAGCTAAAGAAATTCATGACCACCTAACCAACACTCTAAACAATTCTCAAGGATATCCAAGACAGTGAAGCTAACAATGCCAAATGTCCAACAAAATCAGTGGATCAAGTCGGGGTAGCATTTAAGAGAGGAAGAAACCAAAACAGGGACAGGAAAATAATGCAATGACAGGAGTGACTCAGGTTCTATCATTTATGACTATTGTGGACTGACAGCCGGTGGCCAACTTGTAATGCCCAGCTGAACTGAATCAGGGTAGTGCTGGGTGTGGAGAAGCCTCCTGAGGATTGCTGTCAACAACATATATGGGAGAACTTAAGAGGAAGAGGTGAGGCTGTTGGTTCTCCTGGAGGAGCTTAGCACTGGCTTTCCTGAAATGAAATGCAGGAGTCCAAAGCTGGCGCTCAGGGCAGAAGCAAGTGTGGCCGGGAGAGAGGTGTGGTCACCTGGCAGTTCCCACAGGACAAGGTCCAAGAAGCAAAGGGCTCAAGAAGCCCATGCACTGGCCGAGCCCAGGGCTTGCTGAGGGTGACACAGGCTCAGGCAGCAGCACTGGCGCAGTCAGTCCAGGGTTCCTGGGTGAGGGCTCCCCAGGGTGGGAGGCCGCTGTCCATGGTCCTGAAGGAGGTGGCCTAGAGGACCTCAGTTGGTTTACTCCCTGGTTGCAGGCTGTTCAGCTCCAGGGCTGGGTTCTTCCCAGGTGCAGGGAGACCTGAATGCACCTTTTGAAGATCCATGTGATATCCTCAAAATGCTGCCTCGGGTCTTGGGGGACTTTGAAGTAGGTGAACAGCAGGAAGATAACACAGAGGACGAGAAGATGCTAAAAGCGAAAGGTCCTAACGAGGCTGTAGCCAAGGGGAAGAGCAGTGCAACCAAAATGCTGGTGATCCAGTTAGTACAACCAGTCACAGCTGTGGAGGCCGTGAGGGATGATCCAGGAGATGGGGCCTGGTTTGATCTCAAGATCGCAGCAACGCAGATGTATGTGTCCTTGAGTAACAGAGTTGTCATGATGACGACAGAACAAAAAGCCAGGCCGCTGAGTCCGACCGTGTGCGGGTGCCTCCTCACTCTTTCCACCAGAAACATAGAAACCACAGTTTAACCACGGAGTTAACCATGCCCACCTGGACTCCTGCATCCTTGAAGATTCCCACTGAATAATAGAACAGGGAGGATGGAGGGGGGGATGAGTCACCTTGCTGAAGCTCTTCAGATTCTTGTTTTTAAGTCTTGCCATATCCTCTTGTTAAAAGTTAATGGGAAGCAAGGACTGTGATGGTAATAGATCTTTTAATATGCTTTTAATGTAGTTTTAGATATGTTTGCAATCAGGTTCATTAGTCCAAGTATTGGGTTTTAACCTTGAATTTTTATCACTCTTTGACTATTTTGCCTTTAGTGCCAAAATGAGTGTAATAAGAATTGCACATATGTAATTGTTATATCAGTGTAAATCTGAATAGACCACAAATCTGCCACTAGTGACTGGTTTAAGGAAATGTGTGTGGTTTCCAAGTTGACCAGGGTGGATTGTGGTACACTGACAACTGGTGGTCAACTTGTAACACTCAGCTGAACTGAATCAGTGTGGTGCTGAGTACGGAGTGCCTACCTGAGGATTGTTGCCAACAGCATAAAAAGAAGACATGAAGAGGAGAGGTGATGCTGTTGGTTCTCCTGGAGGGGCTTGTCACACTGGCTCTCCTGAGATGAACTCGGCTATTCTCATCATCAAAGGAGCTTGGGACCTCATTGTCACTGAGGATGGCTGTGGTACTTTTCCTTACCTTAAGCACTGCTTCCTGGCTCCAGTGTAGATCCCTCAGCCTGCCAACACAGATCTTTCATCCTGTTGGCATAGACTTTCTTGTTTTCACCACTGATCTTTGGGCCTTCCCAGCATAGATCCATGAAACAGGCTAGTATGAGACATTGTTGTGGGTTCTAGGCTTCCAGTTGGACTTGTAGGGGCATTGTCATGGGTTTTAGGTCTTCATCTGGATTTGTGAAGGACATTGCCATGGGATTTAGGGCTTCAGCTGGATTCTTTGGGTCTCTAGTGTTTGGACAGATTTTCTGCACTCTTTTTTATCTGATTCTTTAGGTGACTATTATCTGATTCTTTGGGTGACTACTATACAGTATTAAAATAATACTGTAAGTTATGTGTCCAGTATTAAATTGTTTTCCTTGCAAACCAAGACTACAACTATTAATGTAAATGAGCTCAATTTGCTTTAAGCCTCTCTAGACTTAAAGAATGGAAAAAATATTCCATGTGAGAGGAATATGAAAACAAGAAGATTTGCTATCCTACTTTCAGAAAAAGTGGACTTCAAGCCAAAGGTGATCACAAGTGGGAAAGAAGATTACTTACATGTTAATGGAACTACTCAACAGGAAGAAATAACAATTATAAACACATATATACACCAAACCATGGTACAGCCAACTTCATGAAACAAACTCTAATAGACATAAAAGATTAGAAAAACATCATAGAATAACAGTAGAAGATTTCAAATCACCTAAACAAAACAATCAAAAGAGTTGAACCAACCCTTTGAACAAATGGACTTAATAGATACATATAGAATGTTTCACGCAACAATAACAGAGTATATAGTTTTTCAACTGCATATGGTACTTTCTCCAAAGAAGATCACATACAGGCTAATAAAATATGCTTATGTAAATGCAAAAGAACTAAATCTTTAAATACACATTATATTACAGTGTAATGAAACCAGAAATCAATAGCAAAAAGCAAAAAAACAAAACAAAAAAACCACAGAAACTCACAAACACATGGAAAATAAACAACACATACTTATGAATAAGCAATGGGACACAAAGGAAATTAAACAAGGAACAAGACAGTTTCTAGAATTAAGTGATAATACCAGTGTAACACACCAGAACTTAGGTGACAGAATGAAAGTAGTCCCATGTGGGAAGTTTACAGCTATTAATGTCTACACCAGAAAAACAGAATAAGCCCAAAGAAATAACCTAATGATACATATCAAGGTCTCAGAGAAACAAGAACAATCCAAACCCAGAGCTTATATAAGGAAGAAAATCAGAGCATAAATGAATGAAATGGAGATCAACCTCTTCCCCTAAACAAACCAACCAACCCCAAAGAATGAATCAAAGAACTGGTGTTTTATAGGAATAAATAAAATAGAGAAACCTCCAGCCAATCTTTAAAAAAGGAAATACATAAATAAATACAGTTAGAAATGAAAAATGTAAAATCACATGAATACTACCAAATTCCAGAAAATTACTAGCAATTGCTTCCCAAACACATATGGCAAACAATTGCAAAGCTTAAAAGGAAAATATTCCTAGATACATATGAATTACCAAAACTGAACCAAGAAGATTTAAAAATCTTAACCCAATAAGTAGGCAATGAAATTGAGGCAGTAAAACAAACAAACAAACATGCAAACTACCAACTAACGAAAGTCCAGCACCTGATGGATTGAGAGCTGAATTCTATTTCTATTTGCTAGATGTTCTGGGAAGATCTAGCATCAATATTCCTCAGACTTTCTTGATGAAACTGAGAGAAAAGGAGTACTTTGAAAATCATTCTTGGAAGCTAACATTATCCTGATCCCCAAACCAGACAAAAATCCAACCAAAAAAGAGAACTACAGGCCAGTCTTCCTAATGAACATAGATGCAAAAATCCTTAACAGGATACCAGATAACAGAATGCAGTAAGCTATCAAAAGAATCATACACCACGATGAGGTGGGTTTTATCCCAGGAATGCAAAGATGGTTCAACATACATAAATCAATAAATGTAAATCATCACATACACAGAAGCAAGGACAAAAACCACAACAGTTGCAGAAAAGGCCTCTGACAAAAATCTAACATACACTCATTATAAAAAAAAATTCAGAAGGAAACAGGTATAGAAACACAGTAAAACTCATTTTTATATATGAACACAGTAAAAGTCATTTAACCTATTCTCAACATCATATTAAAGGGGGGAAACTGAAAACCTTTCCTCTCAAATCAGGAACAAGACAAAGGTGTCCACTTTTATCACTCCTGTTCAACAATCCTTGAAACATAACCAGATCAAATAAGAGAATGAAACAAAAGGGATCTGTATAGGATAGGATGAAGTCAAAGTATCATTGTATGTAGATGATAAGAACTTTTACTTATGAGATTCAAAAAACTCCCCCAAATCCTCCTAGAATCAATAACCAAATTGAGAAGCATAGGAGGTTACAAAATAAACACACACACAAATAGCATTTCTATAAACTAATGAACTCAGTGATAAAGTAATTAAGAAAACAATACCATTCACAAAACATTAAAAAAAATTAAATACAGTGGTACTTGGACTTAGGAACTTAATTTGTTTTAGAATTTTGGGGAAGATAGTTTTATTTGTATTTGTGTGGGGAAGATGGCCTGGTCATGTTTGTAAACTAAGGCAGAGTTTAAAAATGGAAGTAAAATTTTGCTGAATGGTTTTGTTTGCAAACTGAATTGTTTGCAAACAGAAATTTTCATGAACTGAGGTATTAACTGTACTTGGGTATTGACATAATGAAGGAAGTGAAAGACATACAAAATCACATCACTGCAAAGAAGAAAACTGTGGAAAGGCAGAATGAATATAATAATCAAAATGCCTATACAGTGGCACCTTGGTTTATATTAGTTTGTTTTATGGTTTGGGAGAACATGGCTGTGTTTGTGTTAGTGTGGGAAAGACAGCCAGGGTTGTGTTTGTCACCTGATGTGGAGTTTGTGAATGGAAACGAAATTTTGCCAAACACTTTTGTTTGTGAACCAAATTGTTCGGGAACTGAACTCAATTTGTTCATGAACTGAGGTATTACTATTCTTCCAAAACTGATTTATAGATTTAATGCAATCTCAATCAAAACACCAACATCATTTCTCATAGAGCTGGAGAAAACAAACCTAAAATTTATACAGAATCAGAAGAGACCCAGAGTAGCAGAAGAAAACTTGGGTAACAAAAGCAAAGTGAGTTGCATAATAATCCCAGACTTGAAGGTATATTATAAAACAACAGTGATCAAAACAGCATGGTACTGGCATAAAAAGACATGTGGCTCAATGAAGCAGAATAAAATCAGAAATATCACCAGGTACATACAGTTACTTGCTTTGAAAAATGAGCCAAAACATAAACTGGAGAAGAGAAAGCCTCTTTAATAAATGGTGCTGGGAAAACAGGATATCCACACACAGAAGACTGAGTCTAAAACTATATATTTCACTTAGTAAAGTAAAATCAAAATGAATAAAAGATTTAATTATTAAAACAGAAACAATCTGCTGGAAGCTAAAATCAGTACAATTCTTGAAAACATAGGTGTAAGAGTGCACTTTCTGAACAGAATCCCAATGACAGAAGGAATAACACTAAGACTCAACAAATGTGATCATATTAAAAGCTAATTAAAAAGCTTCTATATAGCAAAGGAAACAGGCAATGGAGAGAAGAAACAATGTGCAGAATGAGAGCAAAATTTACCAGCCATCTCACAGATGGGGGACTAACAAAAAATATATCAAGAATTAAAAAAAAACCCTACAGCCCCCAAGTAAATAATCCAGTGACGAATGGACAACCAAAATGAATAGACACTTCTCAGAAGAAGTATAAATGACCAATAAACACATGAAAAATGTTTATCATAGCTGGCCATCAGATAAATCGAACTTACACTTATACCATCTTACCCCAGAAAGAATGGCTATCATAAAAAAAAACAACAAAAAAAAACTAATAACACCAATGCTGGAGAGGATGTGGGGGAAAAGGAACTCTTCTACATTATTGGTAAGAATGTAAACTAGTACAACCACTGTGAAAATCAGCATAGAGATGCCTCCAAATATTAAAAATAGAAATTTCATTGGACCCCACTATTTCCCTTCTATGTGTCATCCCCAAAGAGTCAAAATCCTAATATTACAGGAATATATGTGTACTCTGCTTATAGCAGTCTAATTTATAATAGGTAGATCTTAAAAACAGCATACTGTGTATGTCCATCAGTAGATGACTGGATAAAGAAAATGTGGTATTTATATGCAATGGAGTACCACATTGCCATAAAGAAAGATGAACTTGAGGCATTTGTAGATAGATAGATGTACCTTGAAAACATAATGTTACATGAAAGACATCAGACACACAAGCTAAAATGTTGTAAGCTTTCTCTTAAATGAGAAACACATACACACACATACACACACACACACACACACACATGCATATGGAGAGAGAGAGACAGCAAAACAGAAGAGACAAATAGAAACTAGGGAGAAGTTCAATACTTCCCCAAATTACATATTCCATCATTTCAAAAATAATTCATTATATATACTAATTTGTTTTTTTCACTTTATTTAGTGCACTAAAATGAATGTTTTATGTTACTATCTATTTCTATTCAGTAAGAATCTTTTTAGTTTATGTTTTGTATTCTGAGTAACAATTTTGAAGATCATGATATAAATTATTAACCACTGTTATTCTCTTATTTTGTTACAAATTTCTGGTTTTCTATAAAATAAAAAATATACATTACTATATTTTTCATAAGCTAAAATTTCCATTTTTTATTAAAAGTCGCTACTCTATGATAATCATGTCACCATATTATTCAAAAAGTTGAAAAGTTCTTTGTTCTGTTAAAGAAAATTTACTCACTAGAAAAGTTAATTTACACTTATGGGGCCAAGTTCCTGCTCAGACAAACTCATGCCTGAAACATCACCAGCTGGAGAAACATGATGAGCAGGGTTATCCTACAAGGTATCTGAGCAACCCAGGCAACAACTGAAAACTCAATATTCAATGTTACTACTGTTGGAGTTTCTGGTGAACATGAAGACCTATCACTAAGGTCTGGCTGCTTCCTTGATCCTCCTTTTCCCTGGTAAAAATAATTCAGCACAATAGTCAGATTCATCACTGACTTTTAGACTCAGCAAATGTAACAAACTTTGGTATTCACCTGGTAGTCTGATGTTCATTTGATTCAATTTAGGCTTTTTATTGTCTTTCATTTCTTAGGACATCTTTGATATCCTCGCTTTGCCTCTTGCTGAAATTCACCCCAACAGTCCCCTTGTGCAGTTGGTTAAGAGGGCCTCAGTAATTGATCAAAGAGATTTTATGAGATATTTGCAAATTATCAATTGCAAACTATTGAGATTTTTCAGACAACTACATAATGGGCTTATGAAGACTTCTCTATTACAGAAATTGAATCAAATAGCAAATAAAACAGAAAGCATTCAAACTGTCCACATGGTTATGATGTCTAACTATGGGGCTGAGGGAAGCTCACAAAATTCCATTTTCTGAACTCTGATTTTCTTTCCTTTTTCTTTTCCTCACCTCCTTAACCTTCTACTTTCTTGATCTAATTTCCTAATCTCTTCATAACAACTCTCGATTCAACCATGACACTTTTCTTGATTCCTTGGGACCCTAGACTCCTTTGAGATGGCTTCAAAACATCTTTTCCTTTCTCTTCATTGAACCATGTCATCTTTTCCCTGGATGAACAAAATAAAAATAAAACAACAATATGGTCCAAAACAGATTCTTCACTAGTCCTATAGCTATAATTTATGTTTTTTTTTTCTCTTGAAGTACTTACTGTACATGCTATGGAAAATGTGAGCTCTTGTTGGGTGGGCCTGGGAGTAGGGCATGGTGACTCTTTAGCAATGAACCCATGACAATGGGAGAGAAGAGCCAAGAAAGTGCAAGGGGTAGGGCTACAGGAAACTACTGGCTTCTGACAGTGTAACTGTTGATAACTTGGTAAGTTCAACTCATGATGTCTCAAGGGCTGTGAAATAAGCCTTAATCAGGGAAGGTAACTGGAGTCTGAGTTCAGGTGAAACCCAAAGATTCAAGCACAACCTCTGTGGTTAGTACTGGGTGAGCAGCCTGTGAGGGTCCACCTTCAGCTCTTCTGAACTTACAAAACTAGAATCCAGTTCCCTTGGGAAAGACACTGGCAGGGATTCAGCAGGCAACCTAAGGTAAACTTACAGTATAGTTCTAAGGTTCATAGAAAGCTAGAGTGCCACATGGAGAAACCATAGTGGAAGTCTGATGTGGTCCTTAAATATACTGTACTTTTATCCTAGGGAGGACCTCAGGGACAGCAGAGGGGCATGTGCGGATGGATTACTGCTGTAGGGCCCAGGGGTGGCAGTGCAAGACCAGTTTGTAACCTTTCTACTCAGAGTGGTCCCACTCTACCTTTTGTTTTTCTTTTTACAACCCCTTCAAGAGCTTCCCTATAATTAACCATGGCCTGACAGAAACAGTTGAAGACTGGTATTCGCTGTCCTTCACTGTGCTGATGTGCCACCAGTGATCTGCCATGCTTATTTACTTCCTTGCTTTCTTGTCACCCTGACACACAGTGAAGCTGCCCCATTATTGGCTCATCAACATCACCTTGAATGAGGTTAAGTTCCGTGACTAGAATATCAGTCAACACGAACTGCTGACATTTCACTCTACACGGTGATGAGATGGCAGCTACACATGCTTCCGATATGGCCTTCTCCACTCGACCCTCCCAGGCCCAGTAGGTGCCCAGAATAAGCTGGATCCAGAGGAGGGCCACCAGCAACCTGCATCATCTCTGTGCATCTGGGAGCCCCTTCAGCAACCATGCAAGTGTAGGGGCCTTCAATCAGGAGCAGGAGTAGATACAGCCTGCTAGGGCTGGATGAAGACTAATTTAATTCAATTTAACATCTAATTAAGTGAATGTTATGTTGGGAGCCAAACTTCTTTTCTCATTCTTTTTCACAGTTGCTATAATAATCTAAGACTCTAAAAATATAGCTATATGGATGGCACTACCAGAGCTTGCCAACCGAAAAATAATGACGCTTATTGAGCTACAGGCTCACCAGCTTATAAAAGGAATGGCCCAATGCCTTTGGGTTGCAACTCTGCTTTCCCAAATAATTTCCAGCCACTATCTGGCTTGAGAGCCAATAACTCTATCCTGCTACTGTTTTATTTCTTCAAACAGATTGGGGGTGGGGCAAAATAATAGCAATGACTAAAGCTACTAAAAGAAGACAAGGCATGCTGGAAGCAGAAGCTGGAGGAGTGTACCGGCTGAAGTTGCAAAAACTCCAAGAAGAAACTGATGGCACAAGTGTTTTGAGGGTGTCAGGGGACCTTCCAAGTGCAAGGGCTGTGACTTGGGTAAGACATGGAGGTTGAAGGGCTTTGCAAAAGGTGTTGAACTTAAAGAGTAAGAAGACTTAGGCCCACTCTCAAGTTCTAGGATCCTGGGGATCAGATATATTGTTGTTGTTTTTCTGTAGACCCAGGGATATCATGACAAAGTTTTGAAAAAGCATGTTATGGGAGTGTGTAATGCCCAGGTCTATTTTTTTTTGGAGATTTCTATCAATGACTTATTAATTTTAACTTCATGAGTTTTATTACATTAAACAATGTATACTTAGCAGAAAAATATCAATAAAATATTAAATTTTTCATATGCAATGAGTGTGTAGAATAAACATCAACATTTTCAAAATCAACTGTTTGCCTGCTTACAAGATCTAAAAAATAACAGCAGAAATAAACTCCCATGTGAACGCTAATGAAAATACAAAGGAAACTCTACCGTGGAAATAACCTCTGTTTCAATTTTCACATCCAAGGCAGTCTTCACACATGGCGATAGCATATTTCACACAGGAATCTTGCTTATACTGACAGCACTTATGCTTAGCTTTCCTTCCCTGTTTGGCAGAGTATACTTGTCACTTCTCTAGTCTTCATCTTTTGACAGGAGCTTATTATATTTAATACAAGGTTTACTTGGCAGGAAAATGAAATATCAATAAAATAAAATATCAAATATATATTGAGTGTTTAAGCATCAATATTTTCTATGTCAACTGTTTTGCTTACTTATTCTAAAAAGGAACAGCAGAAATAAGTTCTGATGTGAACTACAATGAAAATACAAACAACATTCTCCCAGAAAAATAATGGATACTTCACTAATCACACCTAAGTCATTCTTCACCCAGGAAAACGGCATGTTCCACACACAAGAATCACTTACATGGCTTGCACATGTATATGTACTATTGTCCTGTCTTCTTTGGTAGGACACACGTGGCATCATGCTGGTCTCTGTGTTTTCGTAGGGATTTTTAGTGATGTTTTAATCGTCTATTCTTCGGTCTGCTTCAGAATTCTTTTGCAGAATATTTTGGGTGGATACATGCTGACCTTCCTTTTTTGTAATTGATCATTCATCAATTCCAGTTCCAAACCTCTAAGGAAATTTCTCTGTGATATTTTGTGCTTGTTATCTTCTTAGTAAACTATGACATTATTAATGGCTCACATATTTAGGATCAAGTAAAAAACAACCATTGGCCAATGATTTGTGCTTTGAGCGACTTCATAGTTGCTGCACAACTCATCAACACCACCTACTCTGCTTTTGCTTTGTTGTAAAATGTGGTAATTTCTGGCTCCTTTGTGCTGAGGAGTCACTATCAATCTTTGTCTGTTTGTTTGTAGACAGGATCTCTCTATGTAGTCTAAATTATTCTTGAACTCACTAAGTAGCACAGGCTGACCTTTAATTTATAGACCCTTCAGCCTCAGCCTCCCAACCTAGTCTCACTATCAATCTTATCATCATGGTATAACATTGACAGTATCAATATTCTTTTGTTTTTCTTTGCTATTAGAGTCTAGGCTAGCCTGGAACTCATTTTGTAGCACAGGCTGACCTTGAATTTAAAGGATCCTCCTGTCTCAGCCTCTAAGTGCCAGGATTACAGACAGGTACCACCATGCCTGACCTCACTATCAAATTTGTCATTGTGGTGTAACATTGACAGCATTGATATTACTTTGTTTTATTTTGTCATATAGGAGGTTATGTATTCCTCAAATCCAAAGATTGTGTTATACATTTCTCTATTGAAACTTGCAACATTTTTTCGGGAATCTTGGCTCTGTTTTTGCAATAGTTCTGTGCTGATCAACTGGTATTCTTTCGGCAAATGTAACATTAACAGGTAGCTAAGTGACTCAATTGTTGAATGTAACATTTGGGTGACATTTTGAAATAGGTACAGCAAGTCTGTTCACAAAGCCATACAGTTTATTACTGTACAAGTAAAGACCTTGTGGCCAAATTGCAGAATAAATTTCTAAATTCAAGGTGTAAAATGTCTTTGCATCTGCCATGGCATATATATTTATACCATATGTGGAAGGTTTATTTGGCATATGTTACTGAAAGCTTCAATAATCATGAAATGATGCAAGTTGTCAATTGTCATGGATTTGGACAGTGTATAAACTGCTCAACACTGTGAAGCAAAGCTTTCAAGAAATGAGTTAATAGCAGCCAAACTGTTGTATTGTTTTCTTTCTTGGTAGGTCTTTTTGTCATCAAACCATAGGCAATTTTAAAGGAAACCAAATTTTAAGTGTCATTATTATTCTAAAAATCTCAATACCATTTCTCTATAAATCCCTTACACTGATGATCAGAATGATAAAATCCTGCTAAGAAGGTTTTTAGTTCAGATGGCTAAGTATCATGATACATATATTTTTGAATATACCTACTGATGCATAAAGTATATTTTCTTATATTTCACTGTTAGTGTATTTCAAAACATCTTTCAGCATATCATCTGTTATAAACAATTTCCAACATTAAATCATAGTGTTCGCATTCTGACCACTAGGTTTCACTCATGGCAAGAACTTAATAACATTTTTTTTCTGACCTAGTTCTAACACTGGTCTTCATTCTGTATCTCTCTGTCATATCGCTGTCTGTCTGTCATATGTTGCTACCTTCTTTGGATGACATGCTTCAAGTCAACATTGGTAGCCATGTCACCTGATGACTCACTTTCGACCTCTTCCCAAAGTTGTAAAAGTGAACTTTCTTGTCACATTGTACTGAATCAGGCTAATTCTACAAGAAAAATCAAAAGCAAGTATTTAACAAAATGAATTATAAATACACAAACATGTAACACGGCACATCATGTAGGTAAAACTCACTCATTTGCACTTTGGCACAGGTACATACCTTACTGTTTGGCACATCAAGTGGTGGAACACAGACTGCTACCCGAGATGCAAGCTGGGGAGCCTTATGCTAAAGTACACTTCCATTAGAAAAATACGGTATGGGTGAATGTGACCTAGTATGAGGAACTGAGTTAATAACATGGTGTTAAAGTGATGCCTATCACCTGTGCCGTTAGGAGGCGTTAACAGCAATCGGGATGGGACATAACTTTATAAAGTACCATTGCCATGTTGATTGTTGGGAAGGATCCTCACCTTTCTCTAAGTCCGGAACCAATTAAAACATACACAGAGGAATCATAAAGTGGATCAAAATGGTGTCTTTATCATAAGTTAGGTTTAAGGACACAGTTTGACCTATAGTATTGTGGCTTAGATCTGAACGTCCCCCTCAACGCCTCAGACAGTCGTAAGTGGGGCTTTTGGGAGGTTCTTAGATCATGGGAGCTTGATACTCTTCAGTGGACCCCTATCAGTGGACTCATCCCCTGATGGCTTCATAGCTAAATGTGATATTGGGAGGTGAAGCCTGATCAGAGGAGATGGGTCACTGGGGGAATGTTCTGGAAGGCTCTATTTCCCTCCCCCCTCTGTTGATCCCTCTTCTGTGCTTCCTGCCATGCCACTCTGCCTTGAAATCGCTACAAACTTTACAAACTGTGAACCAAAACTTTTCTCCTTTCAGTTGTGGGTGTTGGGTATTATGTCAGGTATTTAGATGAGAAATTAACATGTGGTTTCTTATTATATCTTAAAACACACTATTTTTTCCATATTCTGTACCTTTCTCATGATTATACTATCAGATTCTGGAAAGCAGGTATGTGTATATCCTGAAAGTTTTCTACAGGAGCATACATGCATCTGGTGCTCTGTCTGACAAAGGGATCTTAGAAGCCTCTCTCCTTACACTTTCAGAAGCAGAGCTCATGTCTGCTCATTCCTAGCATAATGCTGGACACATAGCAGGCTCTTGGCCAGGGATTTAGCTCAGTGGCATAAGTGCCTGCTTGGCAAGTGTGAGGTCACGAGTTCGATCCCCAGTACCAAAAACAACAACAACAATAAACATAGGCTCTTTTCAAAAGTGTGTTGAGATATAACAAAATTGGAAAGATACCAAATGGCCTGGTGCCACCTAGAGATTGTAGAGGAGGATTTAAAGTGGGGTCATCTTTTTTTTTTTTAATTTTATTTAAAGAGAAAAAAAAAGCAATACAGAAAAATGGGTAGAAACAATACAAAACCTCAAAAAAAACCATAAATCACTAGTTGACAAACCCCATACTGTCCTCCCAGAAATAGCTGTTCATGTTACAAAATTAAGGCATACAAAGTGAACACACAGTGAGGCTGCAAACAGAAAAAAAAGGATGGAATAAAGCCAATTGAGACAGTATAGTGAAATTGGCACAGAACATCACAGCAGGTCACCAGGACAACAGTAACAGGCAATATTGTATACCTCGTTGTCTTCACAATAGTTGTTCTTCTACTAGGTACAGAAAAATCAAAGAAATACACGTTATAGAACATATCAACACAGAGTATTGAATAGAGCAACACCGTTAATCAGGACAAAGCAAAACAGCGATAAAAATATCTGCTAGGCAGCAGGCTGCTTACTGGTTGGCTCGGCCCCCTAAGTTCCAGCATGGCGCGGATCTCAGGAGCTCTTGCTTCTGGTTTCCCCGCCCTGAGGTGGCCCTCATCTTTTTTTCTTAAAGTTTGGTCATTTGGGAAAGAGTTCTACCTGAACATTATTGTAACTGAAGGTTTTAATGTGGTAAATTTCCCCTTGACAAATTCCACTTTTGTCTATTTGTCAGGCTTCTTGGCTATCTGAATATCTGTCTGCTAGACATCTCAATTAGAGTTACTGCTAATGGCCTTAGCAGAGAAGCTGTCACTTGGTAATTAACTTAGAGCCATGACAGAAGACTGTGACATCTGATGTTTCAGAACATAGTCTTGACCCTTGTTCTCTCAAGGGACACATGCATCATGAAACAATTGTTTTGGAGCTGCTGGTAGGATCAGCTCATGGCACGACAGCCAGGATGAGATGCACACAGGGGTCTTCTGAAGGAGTGAAGATTTCAAGGCCTTTTTCAAGAATGCTCTTCCTTCACTCAGGGCTTCTGGAGCGATCTCAGCAAACCAGCCTTCCCGTGCAGATAAGCTCTCCAGCCTGGGTGGATGAGTGGGTGGGTGTGAGAGCTAGGGCAGGGCTGTTGGAGGCTGGGCAGGTATGCTGCTCTGTGTGATTCTGTTTGCTAAGCCCTGGGTAGAGCTTCCAGGATGCCTGCCTGTGAGCACCATGTTTTCCAGTCAGCCCTAGACTCTGTGATTTCTGTAGGCACTATGAGAACTAATCCCGCCCCCACTTTCCGTGAACATAACTGAATCAAACATTTCAGCTCTCAGGATCATAAAAGGATCCTCCATCTCCACTCATAACAGGATGGCTAAGAAGTTGATGGGCTACAGGTGCAGCCATTTGCTCCCAGCTCAGGGCCCAGGCATCTTGCTTCTGTGGGCTCCGAATGCCAGGCTTGGTCCCACAGGGCTGTGCAGGGCAGTGAGGCTAAATCACCTCAAAGCTCAAAGGTTGGTGCAACTGGCAAACTGCTGGCCTCTGTGGCACCATGCACTTGAAATGCTGCTAGCATGACTGAGGAACTCAATTTTAAATTTTACTCATTTTTAACCAACTTAAATTTAAGAAACTCATAATTCGGTTAAAAGAAAAAAAATTTAAGAAATTAAGTCTACTTTTCCAACAGTGAGTTTATGAAATCTGAGTATCAAATATGTTGACAAATATTTAGTACATAAATTGAGATGGGCTATAATATATAATATTTTATATAATATATTATATAATATTTCAAAGGCCTCATCTGAAAACAAAGCAAAATAACTCACTAATCATTTTTATACTGATTACATAGTAAAACATTTTGGGCACCCTGGGCTAAGTAGAATGAGTTATCTAAATTTATTTCACCCAATTCTTTGTACTTTTTTCAATGTGGGTATTAGAAAATTTAAAATTACCTATATGACTTGCGTTACATGTCTTCCACACAGTCCTGACCTAAACGATGGTTCTAATTCTTCCCAGTGGTGTCTCCCCTGGCAATGTGGACCACAGTCTTCTCTCTCTTCCCCTGTCCAGTTAATCCCACTTTAATACCATGTTTGTTGCCAGGCGCTGTGTGTGAGTGGTACTGGGATTGAATCTAGGGCTGTCACACTGAACTACACCATCAGCCCTCTCTTTCTTTCTCTCCTCCTTTTCTTCAGTTTTTTGACATGAGGACTCACTGAATCACTAAGTTGCCCAAGCTGGACTCAAATTTAAGATACTCCTGCTTCTGCCTCTCAGAGTGCTGAGGTTAGAAGCATGTACCAGTGAACATCCTTACAGTATGCCGGCTCTTAGCTGACATTGCACAGGGACACGTGGGCAGTAAACAGAGAAAGTGCCAAGAAAAACATCAGATAACTGTGTACTATGCAGAAGATACGCTAGGGAAATGTGATGCAGAGAGTGGGTGGTGTGCAGTGTTGGATGGGAGGGAAACTGCAGCAAGGATGCTGTGAGGCTGTGAGGCTGTGATCTGAACAGTGGGGCCAGGCTTGCTTCGCTAGGAGCAACCACTGGCCAAAGGAAGAAGAGACTGCAGTGCTTCAGAAAAAAAAAAAAGCAACTAAAGGTAATGGAGTGCAAGCTTGAAGGGCAGCTGGAAAGGACGTGCGGCAGGTGGGTAGACTGACAAGGGAGATGCACATGTGTTTAAGCCTCTTTCCTGATCAGCTGCCTTAGAACTTAGCCACACGCCTTACCTACTCAGGAGGGTACGCACTTCTTCATCCCTTAAATACAGCGGCAATTGCTAAAGGATCCTCCTTTCAGCTCTGAAAGTATATGATTTTATGATCTGTCCATACAGTCTAAGGAATAAAAATCCTGTTCTATAAAATGAAAGAAAGAGGAAGCATGTGGAAACATCCTGACCTTTGATCTTTTCTATGATTTAGCAGTTGTTTATCTGGTGCTTCTTTTTCCTCTTTCCATCTTCCCTTTTTTATTAAGAAAATTAAAGTTAAAGACAATCCATTCTCATACTGCACCGAAGAGTAATCTTCTGAATTCCTAATTATACACTTAAGAACTTTTTCTCTACAAGTAGACCACAAGCTCTTATAGATATCCTGCTCAAAGATCACTCCCCTTTCTTATTATTCTACTACAATGCTCTTGGAAGACATCTTTAAATAATTTCTAGTTTTTCAGAACTTTCTATTTTTGAAGCCTCCGTTGACTGGGAGAAATCTGAATTCTGAGATTGGTGATGATTATGCCAAAGTTTCTTCTTTAGGAAGATACTACCAAGAAGATTATGTCTATTGGAACTACTTCTACAAGGAAAGAATAAAATGTTTGGCCACAATAATTTATCACTGTAATTCAGAAATGCACAAGAGAAGCTATGGGAGTATATCCAGGGAGAATTTCAACTATACCTAACCAAGGGGCAAATGACATACAGCTTAGCAATCAGCCCTTCCCAGGCACTGCTAGACTCTGATGGAACCTCTAGCCTAATTTTCAAAGGAGACTCAGAACAGAAACTCATAGTGGAGAAGAGAGAGAATATGAATTTGTAATATGGCATGTGAGAACAAGGGCAAGACCCTGGTAATGGAGACATGACATTTTATTTTACATTCAAAGAAGTATGAGGAAGAAAGCATGAAGAAGGAGGTGATTAGTGTAAGAGGAGCATAATAGTCTATGTTTTGCATGTGTCAAATGTATTAAATGTGTAAGCACGGAAGTCGCTAATCATACTTAAGCATTGCCCAGCACAACCTCAGGTCCCACAAACAGTGACTAATACATCCACGCAGCATGAAACTCTCACTATCGACTCATTGTTAGAGCAAGTCCAAGATGCAACTGGTCCTCTTACCAGAGCTCACAAAAGACGAGGCCAGAGCCAGCCTCTGTGGAGTTTCCCTTGACACCTCATCCCTGCTGGGCCTCCTGTCCTTTCCAAGCTCACATCTCCTTGCCCCTACAGGTTATTCCTGGGAACACTTCCAAGTAAGTCACTTCATGGGACTCCTTGTCTCAGGACTCAGATCTGCTTCTAAGGAGCTACCCAACCATGACACTTGCCAAAAGAGAAATGGATAGCCTGACAACATCAGATAAATTTCTGAATGAAATATGGGATATTTTTCTCTATAAAGATTCTACAACTGGGTTATTTTTTATTATTTAGCTCAATTATTTTTTACTTCTACAGGTCAAAAGAACTATAACATACCAATAAAATAATGGAGTATATTTGAGCCTCCTTTTCTTATTCAGGAAATTCTCCTACATCGTGGCGAGAGCTACTTAGATGTGACTCCAAACATTCAGACAAAAAATCTGCCTGCCTGTCCACTTCAGCTTCCTTTCAAGCTGGCATTCCCTTATTCTAGAGAGTTGTCCATGCCTCATAATGACCCCAGGCCAGCAGCAGAAACCTTAATAATTACCACACCTGTGCACATGCCTCACTCTAGAGGCCCAATCCCTCTCCTGTCATTAATTTCCTGCTGTAATCAGGGAAACAGGGCATGGTGCCTGGTGTATGACACTTCCCTTAATTGTCTGCCCATTGGGGAAAGGGCACTCTCATCTCTCTACTTCATCAAAACACGTCAAAGTGAACTGCTTTATGTTTTCATCTCAGAACTACCAGAAGCTCTCTTTTTAGTCACTGTTTGTAATGGTTGATACACTGTGTTAACTTGAGAAGTCTAGAAACTTAACTAAGTAACTTAGCAGTTCTACAGTCCAATGTGTAGAGGACATGTCCTTACTGCTCTAGGATGTTATTCATTGTGTCAACTTGAGAAGTTTAGAAGTTTAATCAAGTCACTCAGCAGGGGGTCAGGGTCCTTACTTGGTAAATATCCTGAGCTCATGCAAGGGAGGACACAAACTCTGTGAGTGCTACATCCACCTGAGGGCAGGGACCCTGAAAACAAGGACAAGAGACTTGTTCCCCTCCTTTATGCTCTTGTCGCTTTTGTTGTCTTCTGCTGCTATGAACTGTTGCCCCTCTATCAGGCCACCCTGCTTTGAAGCCAACTGATTATGGACTGAAACCTCTACAAACTGTGAGCTAAATAAACTTTTCTTTTCTTCATTTTGGACATCAGGTATTTTGTCTCAGCAATGAGAGAAAAGTAACCAACACAGAATTTGTTACCAGGAGTGAGGTCATTGCTGTGAATTACACCTGACCATGTGGTTCAACATGGCTTGTGGGAAGAATTTGGAAAGATCTGGAGATGTTACATGAGAACACCTTACGTTGTTCAGAATGGAAGATTCTGATCAGAGCTCACAATACCAGAAAACAGGTAAAGACAAGGCCTGGGAAGTTTCTTCTGGGAAGGAGTGTAGACAATATGTGTTATGGCCTGACAAAAATTTTGTCTACATTTTGCCTGTGTCCAGAGATTTTGCCTGAGACTAAGATTAAGGGCAGTAAACTAACTAATCTGGCATAAGAAATTTCAAGGCAGTCAAATGTTGAGGTGGTGCTACGGCTATGGTTGGCGATTTTTTAAAGCCAGATTCATGTTAAGAATCAAGAGCAAAGAGACCAGAAAGATGATTTGAAACACTGTGAGTTTGGCCAGAAAGGAAGCTCCAGTAAAGCTGTGGATTGCAAAGATAGAACTGAGGAGATCTCAGTTGCTCAGAAGGAATGGAAGGACATAAAAGATGGCCTGAGGGCATCATAAGAAGTAGCAAGTTGACACACTTTGTAGCCTTAAAGCTGCAAAAGTGAAAGACTCTGCTCTGAGGAGAAAGCTGCAGAGTGCCAGGTTCCAGAATGGTAGTGGCTACGCCAGGTTCCAGAATGGAGGCAGTATAGAGAATTTGTTTCTCAGAATTGGATTCAGAGTGCCCAGGGAGCAAGGCATTTCAAAGTGAACTGCTACAAGTTTTTCATCTCAAAGGGTCCTGAGGTTTTTTCTTTAGTTGCTGTTTTATTAGCAGCACCCACACCTGTAAGGACAGAGCCTGAGCTCTCCCCTGGATGAAGAACATTATGTGACTTTGAGAGAACATCTTAGGGAATCTTGAAAGTACTTATACTCAGTATCAACAAGACTCAGTGACACAGGGGCTTCTCATTCTTGTTTCTTCTCATCAAACATGGCACAGGACTAGCACTATTGGCAAGACAGAAAATAGATCCCGTGCACCAGTTATCTGTGGGCAGAGCTATTCCTGTATTGCAACTCACCACCAGTGTGAATCCTATGTCCTCTGAAGCTTGTATCCTGACAGCAGTTCATTCCCAAAGACCATTCCTGGGAGCTTTTAGACCAGCTCAAGTCAATGGTTTTAAAAATACTTATCTACTTCTCCCTGTCAGCCCTCTCTTGCCCTCACTTTATGGTCAAACTTTTCTAAGAAGCTGAACAACCTTTTTGTTTTCATTTCCTCATATTCTACCTACACTTGAACTTTACCCAATCACTCACTGAGAACCGACTCCAAACTGGGAATTATGCCAAGAGCTTGATTTAATCTCTCTATGAAGGACAGAAATATCACAGTGCAGTCAGTCAGCTGGTGGTCTCCTCAAAGCTGTGTCCACATGTTAGTCCTCAAATGTGTGAAAGTGATGTAATTTGAGAAAGAATTTTTTAATACACAATATAACTAAGAATGTTGAGATGAGATTACGCTGGATTACCCAAGGGAGCTTTAAATTGGATGACAAATGTCCTTGTAAGAGACAGACATGCAAAAAAGGAAGTGGCCATGTCAATAGGGAGGCCAAGAGTTGTAGTTATGCAGTTACAAGAGAAGGGAAGCTTAGAGCCTTCAGAAAAGAGGAGACGAAGGATTTTCCCTTAAGAGAGTTAAAAGGGTAGTTAATCTTTCATTACTTTGATTTGACCTCTAAGTTCTATAACTGAGAGAAAAAAAAATTCTACTACATTAAGCTACCTGGTTTGTGGTCTAGTAATACGAGGTCCATTGTTAAAGTTTGCAACTCATATGTTCATAAGTTGAAGACTTACTATAGTTCATTACAGCAGCCACAGGAAAGCAATACACATGCTCATGTTAGGGAAGGGGAACCAACGAAGATGACAGAGAAGAATCAGTAGCAAGGCCAACTATAGCTCACAGGGCTCCCTGGGTCATGTTCTGGTACAGCCAAAGGCAAGGTATTCACCTGCAGTTAGGACCCTAGCAGCACATAAAAGATTTCTCACTGCGAGGACGGAGGCTCAAAAAATTGTGCAGGGAGGAGCAGTGAGAAGAAACAAGCCAGAAGATGGGCATTATCCAAGGAAATGGAAGGGAATGAGCAGAGCAAGAGAAAATGAAACTATAAGGGCACCAACTCCTGGTTTTGAGGCCTCATCTGTTGGAGCCTGAATACTGTCTGGTTTCCACCACATTTGTAAAGGTTTCCACCACATTTGTAAAGGCAATGAATAAACTTTACAGAAAACATTCAGAGGCAATCTAATACAAAGGTAAAATAGAGCTGCTGAAAAAAGTCCCTCTCACTTAAAAAAATTCCGTTCAACCTTCTCTTATTCAAAAGAGTCTCCCAGAATTTTACCAGATCCTGTCAGGTACGATAATACCTGTTAAAAATAGCTCAATTAGTGAGCATTATTTGTATTACGTGCTTTCTAACTGAACTGGCACCTTGGTGAGGACATTTAGATAGATTACTGTTAATGCTTTTTTCCTATTTTAAAACTAAAAGCCAGATGATGTGTTGCACATTCGAATACCAGCACTCAAAATGCTACTGTAAGAGGATCACTGTGAGTTCGAGGCCAGCCCTGGCCACGTGGTGAGTTCAAGGCCATTCTGAGCTGCATAGTGAGAGTTATTCTCTAACAGAGTTGCTATGCTGGAAGTGTTGGCACATGCCTGTAAATCTCAGCACTTGGACGGCAGAGGCAGGAGGATCCCTTCAGAGTTTGAGGCCAGCCTGGGTTACTCAGGAGGCCCAAAACCAAACAAACAAACGTTACTACCAAAACAAGAAATAAGTCAAAGACAAAACAACAATTTGAAAGGCATTTAATACATAAAATGTTCCTACACCCTTCTTATTTAACTCTCACAGTCCTCATGGTAGATATTATTCTCACCATATATGTGTCATAGTTGAGGAAGAAGAGGCATCTCTGGTAGTGAAACTTGTCTGCACAGTCACATAATGAGTAAGAGAAGGAAGGAGACCTCAAAGCACCCCTTGAAAACCAAGATTTATATTCCCTCCCACCATAGGTTTCAGCAAAACTACTTTCATACAGAAAATTGGATTTACTCATTAAGAGTTGTCATTTAGATCTGTATAAGTGAATAGCTCTCTTAAATGTGAGCATGACTTTCCTCATCACTACCTCCTGCCAACCATGTAATGCAATGTACTCAAAGTCATAAAATTGAGTTTTTAAAAAATGTTATTCTTTAGTATTTACTGGCATTGCTTACAATGAGAATGTCTTATTAAAGCTTTGTTAATCTGCAAGAGAACTGTTGACTTACACAAGTTCAAAATGGCAACCTACAATGTAAAAGGCATTAAATCAACATGAGACCTTTAGGGACACTTTTGCCTAAATCTCCTAGGCTATGGTCACATTTCAAAGTGTTACTTCCTCAAGTCTTCTGCACAAATGACTTTCTCTCACAACTATGAGCCCTGTTCTCTCTAGAGAACATTTGCAAATCTTTTCATAAAGGGGGAAAAGATCTAGCCTTCAATTTTTGTTCTGAAAAAAACCAAAACAAAATTCTACACACAAAAAAATCTTACTGAGCATGAAGTGAGGAAAAAATAATCATATAAAATCAAGTTCTAAAATGCAGTGACCAGGACTAATGGTTAGTCTTGTCCCCTCTGTGTCCTCATTCTCAAAATAGTGACAACTCACTCACCTGTGTGAGTTGGAAGAGTAAGAGAGAAGTTAAGCTCTAACATCTTAATTGCACAACACTTGTGAAAGATTCTGCTGCCTTCTTCCCCAATACCGTCTCTCCTCCCTAACCAACCCTGCCTTTGCTCCTGAAACGACCTCTCCGCCTTGCAGCCCACGATGCAGGAAGGCTGAAAGAAGCTCTTGTTCCATGACAGCCTTTCACCAGACTAAGACAATCATGCTGAAAGTGTAGTCTCTGGACCACAGTTTAGCATCACTGGAAACCTAGAAATATAAATTCCTAGCCTCACCCTAGACCCACTGTGTCAGATACTCTGGGCGTGGACCCAGGAGTCAGCATAAAGAAGCCCTCCAGGTGATTCTCCTGCATGCTAAAGTTTTAGCACAGATCTAAGTCAGCGGTTCTCAGCTAGAGTTGCACATCGTAATTACCAGACACACTGGCCTCGTGCCCAATGATTGTTTTAATTGACTGAGGTGGGGGGAGGGGAGAGGGAGTTATTTAAAGCTTGTCACGTAATTCTGATTTACAGCCAGGTTTGAGAAATGCTCATCAAAGCCAATCATATTAATTCAGTCTAATACACATGAAAAGGTGTATTTCCTCCCATTTTCAAAATACCAATGGATGATCAATGTGTCATTATTATTATTATGGGCTGATGAATTGGTCTTTGCTACTAGATGGACCATGCTCTCTCTTATTTTCTCTAAAGCAACCAGTCTTTAGTGGCCTCAGGAGCAATAAATTTGCAAGGGATACAGATGGTCAGCCCAACAGTATGGAAACAGAGGAAAATTATTTGAAAAGGCTAGGATTGGAATCAAGCAGTCTTGACCCAGAATTCAAAGCCTTGGCCAAAGCTACCACATCTCTCTTCTCCAAGGAAGTTGCATCCAAATGGTGTAAAAGGCAAAAGATGATAACTTATTCTCAAATGAGGACTGTGTCTCGTCACTAGTTCAGGCTGAAGAAGTTCCCCTGAGAGTCAGGCAGCCCAGAGAAGAGACACAGAACTGTAGACTGGGTTAAACAACTTTCATTCAGCTGCTTAGCCATGTCTATCTGTTTAGCCATGCTTGTGGCCCCACCCTCTATCCACTGGTGTCAGTGGGCAGGCCTCAGTATGCCTGTGATCACAGCAGTGCTTGGCCACTTAGTCTTCTTGCTCACAACAGTCCTCAGTTGTTCAGTCTACACTTACACCAAAATACACAATAGTGGCCCTGTGCCAGCAAGGACCTTGGTTATGTAAGTTGTTTACACAGGCTGGCATTGACCTTGGCTATATCAGTTATTTACACTGAGATCAGTGAGCTGTGCTTATCTTGAAATCTTGCTGACTTGGCCTTATTGTCCACCCAAGAAATCTTCCCTCCACAGCCTGAACCACAGTGAAGCCACTTTGTGCTTTCATTTCTCTATACAGTAGATGAAGATCACATGAAGAAAGGTGAAGGGCCATTACCTCCTCATCCTTGGAAAGGCCTTCTACCCAAAGAATGATGGTACTTTATGAATGCCTATAATACGTAAAAAGGGACACATTTCCAAAGTCAACATTTATTTGGCCCTAAATACAATTTGTATCAACTGCTCATATTTAATCTTAAGGAAAATTTTCTCTCACTTATGAGGAGAAACAAACGAGAGAGACAGACTTATAGGAGCCAACCTCTGTTAGTAATGGCTAGCTCCTCTATCTGTCTCCAGCTTCCAAAGGGAAATCTTTATTCCATGGGGCCCACATGAAGTGGGAGTTGGGGACACAAATGGATTTGCTGAATCTTGGTCCTCATGGAGAATTTAGTGGCAGAGATTCAGGAACTACATCACCCATCCAGCCATGATCCAACCAGTTGTGTATTTTATCCATGCATGTGTGTTTCCATATTGTAAGATGTGCCCAGTGGTGTGTGATAATCTAAGCAACACTTTTCTTTCTTAGAAGTTCATAAAATAACAGAGTGTCTTACTGAGGTAGAAGATAAGGGTGGAGCGAACCAGCTGAGCAAGTGGTTATGACCTGTTAATCACAAAGAAACAAGACACATGTTCAGAGTACAATTTCCAAGCCATGTGCCTGTGGCCAATCAGAAAGTGTGATCTTTACTTCTTCTGGCATGAAATCAAGCAGATTTTTGATAGGATGGACTCGATCTGTTGTCAGGCTAAAGAATGAGCAATATAAAAGACTCCCACCATCAACCCTGAGCTTCTCTCAGTCGCCTGTGTTCTCACTCTGAATAGTGTTCTCTTCCTTCCTTTAATAAATGTAAAATCTCGCTGCCTTTTGCAATTCTTTATTTAGGAAACCAAAAACCTGGAAAGGACACCTGGACACCAGAATGGCATCTTAGATTTGATGGAACATGGTGCATTAAATCAAACATTTATTGAATCCTGTTGTGAGTCAAGCTCTAGATTGGACTGGGAACAGAGGAACCGACGATGAAATAGAGTCCCCATGCCTCCGCGTGATTGGTATGAAATCTGAGGACAAGAAAGCACGCACACACTTACTCAGAGCTGAAGATTTCATGAGGGGATTTAATGCCAGCTGTGATGGCTGGAACACACGTGGCTATCCACTAGGTGGAGGGGTGTGTGTGTGTGTGTGTGTGTGTGTGTGATATAAAATGAAGAAGTGATGAGAGAGGGGCTAGAAAGGTAGTAGGAGGACCAGATTGTTAATTTAAATGCTAAGCAAAGGAAATTCAAAAAATTTTCTTTATGTTAATGGTTTTCAAACATTTCATAAGCCTTTCATATTCTTAAATTTTAAGAACTTCAAAAAGCCTTTGTCATTGGATCATAAAGCTGGGAAACAAAGAAAATAGTTTTTCATTAAAAATAAAAACAATAAACTCAATACATGTTAATAACATGCTTTTCATGAAAAATAACCATAATTTTCTGATAAAGATGCGTGGAATGCCAGCTGTGGTGCTACTTGGCAGGCTGTGGCGAGGCTGAGGCAGAAGGATCACAAGTTTGAAGCCAGACTGGGTAACTTAGGGAGACCCTGTTTTAAAAAGCATGTTAAGTGGGAGTGCTGGAGACAGTGCTCAATGGGACAGCATTTGCTTAGCATTTTTGAGGCCCTAAAGTTCAATTCCCAGTACTGAAAGAAAAAAAAAAGGGGGCACTGCTTTACAATTTTGTAAATCTCTTTAATATGTGGCCTATGAAAGGTCAGCTGGTTCTTATACCAGCTGTTACATTCAGTCTGTTATAATATTACTTGGCTGAAGTATGTGAAAAAAATTAGGCATCATAAAGATGAGTAGTAGTTGGAAAAGGAAGGGATTCAGACTTCTTGAAAAGGTCTCAGGGCTCCTCATTGGTCCTTGGACCTTACCATGAGAACAGCAATTTTCAAAAATGCAAAACCACTGAAAGATCATTAGTAGTTGGCAGCAGTTAATTTTGCAGCAATCTGAGGATGAATTAGAAGGAGGAGGCCTGAGATCCGAACAACAAACAGGGAAGAACACAGGAAGCCCTGTCCAAAGCAGAGATAATTGGGAGCAGAAAACTGAATGGATTCACATGTTAGAGGCAGCAAAAACCAACATGGAAATGTACACAGGATGGGGCAGAAAACAAGTTAAGCATGACTTGAGGTATTTGGAGTTGGGAAATCCACATAAATGGGGACGAGTCAAGAGTGCATATAAGGCTAAGATGATGATTTCTGGTGTTAGATGGACAAAGAGGAAAGAAATGAGCCAAAAGAAAGAAAAGATCTGGAGTTCAGACCCATAACTCAGGGAGACCCAGACAAATGGATGGGCCTTGGGACAATTGCCTATTTAAACTGCTGTAGATGTGGCTGTTTAAAATGATACAAAATAAGGTCTGCATTAAAAAGGTAAAATTAATCTCTTTAAAAATGCAAATATCCCTGAGAGTTAAGAAGGGAGGAGCTCCCTAACTCTTCCTAACTAATTAGCACACCTTGGCATTAATTGGTCCAGTCAAATTGCTTTCTATCATCACGCAGCACAAGGGAACTGCAGATCATGGACTGCAGTAGGAGAACTAGCCTGGTACCGTGGAGAAGACCTTGGGTGTACTAAGGGGTAAGATAAGCATGGAGGAAAAAGAGAAGATATTAATCCCTGTGGAAGATATTATGACAGGGATCTTTCCGGTTTCAAAAGTGGCTGGAGGGAAGAACAAAGCTGCTAGACAGCTGGTGGGCAAGAAAGAGTAGTGAAGGGCAGGGTGTGGTGGTGCACACCTATAATCCCAGCACTCAGCAGGCTGAGATAGGAGGAGTTCCACAAGTTCAAGGCAACCTGGACTACACAGCTAAGACTCTGTCTCAAAAAAAAACTAAAGGGAAAGGGTAGTATTCAATGTCACCAGTGACAGCTTTCCCACTTTAACTTACTGATGATGGGGCCATAATTCATATGTCTTAATGCCGGGCAGCTCTGAACATGGTGGTACACGCATGGTGACTGTACCACCGGATGGCATGAGATAGGCATGTACTACTGGTGGTTCAAGATGGTGGGAATATTTTAAAATATTTTCAAGGGCTTCTGCTCAGTTCCAGAGATTGGTGAGAAGCAGAGTATGACATCAGAAAACAGGTTCCAAGGGGAAATGAGCTTTACCCCAATCAGTTTCTCTTTACACCTAGAAGAGTCTACAGAGGTGGATTATATGGGTGTGTTTGTCAGCATGTGCATATACGTAATTCAAATCTAAGACTGAGACACAATCTCCATGCTTCAGGTAACAGTAACACAAAAGGAGAGGTATACTTTTCTTTCTAGCTTCTACAAGGTAGGAGTCCAAATCCACACCAGGAGATTCTTTTCTCCTCCTCCACTTCCTCCTGCTCTTCCTGAGTGAGACAAGGACCTACAGGCAGTTCTCTGGTTGAACAGAGGGTTGCTTTGCGTGGTCAACAGAACAATATACACAGCGCATGCATGAGTGAACAAGTAGGATACATTAATAATAACACAGAATATAACTAAGAAATGAAAATGTAAAAAATAAAAGAAAGAAATGAAAATGTATGGGTGTCGAGCAAACATTTAAATAACTAAATGTAATTATTCCCTAACTCTAAGTAGTCAAACAACTCTGATTTGAATAGACATCGGTATACAAAGACTACATTTTCATAAGATTGTAATTATTATCTTAGTTTTAACAATGAAATAAAACATTTCCATACATAGCGCACCCATGCAAAGTCAAAGCCTGCTTACTCGTGACCCAGGCTCAGTGCCTTCTGGAGAGTGACATGTTCTTACAGGTTTGCAGCGATGTGTCTGTTCTTTGCTAATTTTTCTGAACAAAACTGTGCTGTGGTTTAGGAAGGGTAACCCAGATCATGTTGAGTCCCACCTCTGTCACATGCAGTCAATAACAATTAATGCCCCACTTGCCTTATTAGATTGTTGTGGGGATCACAGGGTGGGAACATGCTTTGTGACCCAGAAGATCCCTTATAAATGCTGTACGATACTCCCGGTGAGGCTACACTCATCGCTCTGGATGGAAGAGAACTGGCACTTAGTGTAGGCCTTGTAACACGCTCTGTGTCTCACCCAGTACCACCACAAAATGGTCAAACCATATTCCATTTTATACCAGCGGTTCCCTAAGGTTAACCACCTCACTTAAAGGAAGCTACCTACAGTGTGGTAGGGTTAGGATTTGAGATCTGGGTTCTTGGTTCGAAACCTAGGTTATTAGCACTAGCTTCACACTTAATTGATTAAATGGTTCTTGAAACGAAAAATGAATGACAGCATTTTGTTTTTAGGTTTTCATAAAAGTTCTTATTGTTGGGCTGGGGATTTAGCTCAGTGGCATAAGCGCCTGCCTTGCAAGCAGGCAGTCATGAGTTTGATCCCTGGTACCAATAAAAAAAAAAAAAGTTCTTATTGCTACGTTCATCCCCAGGCTTCAGTTATGCCAAGGGATCATATAAAATGCATTAAACTTCCCTATAGGGCTTAAGCTGGTGGGATGAAATGCTCAAAACTGCAGAGTGCAGCTTACAAGATAAAAACAATAGCAGTTTGTGGACTGCCGCTCCATCACTTACTGCATGGGTACCCTTGGCCAGTTCTTAACTAATTTGTTTGAAACATTTCGTCACCTGAAGCGTGAAGCATTGGAACAAATGAGATGACTCATGGAAACTGATCAGCAAGAACCTCTGAGTACAGCAGGTACTTAAGAGAAAGTGGTGTCTATGCCTATCCTGACTACTCACAACTGACCAGTGCCAGCAGACATTTTTTCTGAGCAAACAGATACTTCCTGTGGTAGACTAAAGTTAATTACAAATTGTTACTACTCCTCCCATTGAGAGGTGTTTAATTCTTTTTTTATTTTTTAATTTTAATTTTAATTTTAATTTTATTTTAAAGAGAATAAAACAAGAGAGGACAGAACAAAGCTGATCAGAACAGAACAATGTAAGCAACACAGCACTTCACAACAAGACGACTGGATATTAACAGTAGCTACCATAATGTCTCTTTCCTTGAAATAGTTGAGCATAGCTTCACATACAATAATATCAAACATAACAAAACAGTATAAAACCATTCAAGAGAATGAAACTATTATAGGGCATTCTGAACCGAATAACAGAAAGTGAACAATGGCTACTATAATATCTCATTTTCCATAAAAAAATTGTTTATACTATCACATATATTAAAATCCAATAAGACACAACATGATAGAACCGATGGTAACAGAAGAACAAAAGCATGGTAGGACTTCAAAGCAAGATGATATTAAATCAGCAATGGCTGCCATAATGTCTTGTTTTCTTCAAAATAGCTGTTTACACCATCACACATAATAAAACAAAACAGAATAAGACCATTCCAACTGATGAATGAAAACATTATAAGCCTTCAAAGCAATGTAATGGGGAGTCATGATTACCATAAAATCTTATGTACTCTTACCATTTCTTACACTAGGGAGACTACACGGTGTTTATACATGTGAGTTTGGTTTATTTTGCTTGTGAGTATGGTCTCAAGTTGCATCCATTTATTTATAAATATCTCAATGTGATCATTCTTTATAGCTGAGTAGTACTCCATTGTATAAAAATGCCACGACTTTTTTATTCACTCCTCAGTTGATGGGCACTTAGGTTGTTTCCAAGATCTGGCTATTACAAATTGTGCTGCTATAAACATGGGTGCACATATATCACTGTGGTATGATGTTTTCAGTTCTTCTGGGAATATGCCTAGAAGTGGAATACCTGGGTCAAATGGAACTTCCAAACCCAGGTTTTTGAGGAATCTCCAGACTTACCTCCTCAGTGGTTGCACCAGTCTATACTCCCACCAACAGTGCAGAAGAGTTCCTTTTTCCCCACAGCTTTGGAGTTTAATTGTTTTTCCTCTGAATCAGGATTGATTTTAGCAAATTCCTTAGTCAGTACAATGTGGTATCCATAAGTAATTGCTACAATTTGGTCATGATTGGACCCATGTTGAAATTTAAAGCTTCCCATGTTGAAATTTAATGCCTACTGTGAAGGGAGGATGAGAGCTTAATGTTGCTGTGATATTTACAGGTAAAACTGTTTTTTTTTCTCGTACGGGGATTGAACTCATGACCTGACACTTGTCAGGCAGGTGCTTATGCCACTGAGCTAAATCCCCAGCCCCAGGTAAAACTTTTGAAAAGTGATTCAGATTGGATGAACCCATAGGAAGGAACCCCCCTGACTGAGTGCTGACAATTCTATCAGAAGAGGGAAAGAGACCACACATAGGCACACATGTTCCTTGTCTCTTACCATGTGATGCTTTGTGTTATCTTAGGACCCTGCCAGCACGAGGGGCATCCCCAGATGTGGCCTCCACACCTTGCATCTCCATAACAGTAAGCCCAAATAGACCTCTTTATAAAGGCGGACTGCCTCAAGGGTGTTGTTATAGTGATAAAAAGCTCACTAATACATTGTTGTGGGACCTTCAACCTAGCCTCATAGCAGCAAGCTCTCACGTAAGAAGTCTGGCTGCCCGGAGGTCAACATGCTGTGTGAAAGCTGAAACTTTCACAAGCAGGCCTTGGGAAGAGACACGCTGGGGCAGGCCCCATGGCTCTAGCGGCTGGGGCCACTCCAGCCCAGGTCCCAAGTACTGTGCAGCAGAGACGGGTGTCTGCCAAGCCCTGCCCAGGTTGCAGATTCACAAGCATAATGAACGGCTCTTACTGCCTAAGTCACGCAGTTTTAGAGTATAGTAAGACAATGAATAACCAGAATAGTCAGGTGATTTTTTTTCCCCTAAATTAAAAAACTGGTTTGCTGAGTTACTTATAATAGCATATTATATTTCTGTTGATTCATTAGTTTTCAAGTCTGTTTTGGACATGACAAAAAACATTGTATTGCAGCCAATGTTAATGTAATATAAATAATAACTGGCTATCAATGAAACACTTACTACATTGTGTATGCCTGCCAATACTGGGGGTGGTTTAGTGAGGGTTGCTACTCAGCTCCTAACCAGCAAAGAAATACCTACTCTGAGGGGTGTGCGCAGCCTAGCAAGCGTTGCAAACAAGAAGGAATTGAAACATAGTTGACTTCTTCAGCTGTTTCAGCACTTCTGATGTTTGAATTCCCTTCCACTTTTATGGTTCAGTTTAGAAGATGGACCCTGCCACAGGATAAAACTTGTCTCTGAACTGTACAGTAATTTACCCAATGCCTTTCAAATAGGACACGACCTTAAAACGTTATACAAACTGGTACACAATCAGCATAGGTGAACTCAACAAACTCTGTGCTGCCTCCTCCCAAATCTTCCGTGCTGTTTTCTTGTTTCTCTTACTACAAAGCTTGCCTCCCCTACTATGTGCATGTGTGAAATCCTGTGTATCCTTCAAATGTCCCCTCTCTCATCAAGGCAGAGTTAATCATTCCTTGATGACATTGCTTTTTCAATCTGTAAAGCTTTTTCACTAACAAACAAGCTTATCACAAAAAAGGCAATAAACATAGAGTCCTATCTAGCACAAAGGAAGAAGAACATAGGAGCATCCCAACAACTCTTGGCGACTTTCCACTAGGCTGAAATAGCCTAACTTGATCTATGTTTCAGGGATTAGAATTCAGCAGAAGAAATGAGTCAATTAAAACTCTCAGTCAGAATGTTGTTTGTAGATAAAGTGCTTTGCACCAGGGGTACAATAACACAACCTGAATTACTACACTGAAAGGGCTTACAGGATGATCATTTGCATATCAATCTCCTTTCATTTCACTTTCTTCGCAAAAGTTAACAGGGCACTGCTTACTCTAAGAAAGATAGCTCTCCATTTACCTTAGCAGGTATACAAACACAACTTCGGGTTTCCAAATCCACAGCTTTAGTTTGACCTGGAATGGCCAGTTCCTATTGTTCCGAGTGGGTCAATAGGAACATCAAACCCATCAACCAGCAGTGGATTTTAAATGTGTCCAGTGACAATTCCAATCCTGAAGACTGTACAGGCAATCAGTGGCCACTGGTGCTTTGTGGCACAATCTTGTATCGTGTTGGCAACATGCAGAAAGCTATAACCTATCATTATTTTACCACAAAACAAAGAAATCACATTTTAAACTACTCACAATTTGAGAATTAAGCATAACTGTGTACAACATTTCAAGCCATAGTCCCTGAATGATAACAGGTTCTATGTGACAAAATGCAATGTACAGTTTCTTCTCGATGGGTAACCTATAGAAGTTTCTACTGGAAGATCTTGTCTATATTCTACTACAAAACCAAGAACAAGAACATTTTTGATAGGCATTTTCAAAATAGCTATGCTTAACATATCATGATAGAATTATTATAATGGAGTATATATTTTAACTAATGCCCAACACATTAGAATGACTTAATGGTTACTCTATCCAGAAGAAGCAGAGGGAAAATTTATTGTTCTTTTTTATTGACCTGACCCTGGGTATGTTTCTGGTACTCTGCAAGCAGCAACACTGGTATATTCTAAGAAAGAAGATACGTTATGAACTTACTTAACAGTTGGCAATAGAGGGCCTGTAAACTTCTCTTCATGGTATCATCTGGTCCTGCTTATCCTCCAATTTATTCATGATTCTGTCTAAGAAAACAGGAGAAGAAAACTGTTACCTCCAGGGAACAGAATTTAGTATCAGAAAGATCTCAACATAGCTTGTTTGTAAAGCCTGTAATACTTTCATCTGGGACAGGAAAATCTTGAGATACACACACCATGAACTGTTTAATCTACAATGACCTACTTTGTAAAGTTACCACTGATCTATAGGTTACACCCTGAAACCATACACTGACCTAAAGGAAACTCATATGCACAGCTACAGACTTTGCCCAAATCTCTTCACAATCTCTGGGTTTAAAAGGAAAAACACATTTCTTTTCTAGTGTCATTCCTGCAAAGGCGGTCACAAAAAAACCAAAACAACAAAAAACCAAAACCCAAACAAACTAGAAAGCTTGAAAATTGTATTATTTAAAATAACTTTTTGTTGTTTTTTAATTATAAAACATATACCTGGTATGGAATATTTAGAAAACACTAACAGAAAATACATATAAGAATAAAATAGTACAAATTACCTATTATCCTGACAATAGGAGACAGCAAATGCTCACTCAGATATCAGGGTACATGTCTCTAGTTCTGGGAATATGATTTGTATAATTTTGGTCTCTGTCATTTTATGTATTGTACATTTTTAGTTTTTCTCTCTATAAGCAAAAACATCTTTCTGTGTTGTTACTGTAGTTTTAAAACCTTATTTTAAATGTCAAACCATTTAAATTCTAGAAATGGAAATAGAAACAATTTACATCTTTTGAGATAAACATACTGCCAAATTTCCCACATCAATAAGCTGTATATTAGAATAAATATTTAGACTACATTCTACCCAATGATGGAAAATTAAAATTTCTTTTCATCTTTGCCAAACAAATAGGTAAATATTACATCTCATTTATTTAATTTGTACTTTATACATTTATCAATTATGTTAAAAATTAATATTCTTTGATCATTCTCTACTGACATGCAGGTTTTCTTATGACAAATATGAAACTGATTTATCTCTAAAATTTTTATTCAGGGGCTGGGAATATAGCTCAGTGGCACAGTATTTATTGGCAAGTGCAAGGTCCTGAGTTCAAATCGCAGTACCAATAATAATAAAATAAAAATTTTTATTGAAATATAATTCACATATCACAAAATTTAATTATTTGAGGTATACAGCTGACTGGGAAATAGTATATGCAAGTTGTTCAACCATATTGCCATTTAATACTAGAACATTTTCATCACTCTAATAAAGAAACTTCCATGTTAATTAGTAGTTGTTCTCCTCTTTACCTGGCAATCATTAATTTAACGCCTTATCTCTATGAATTTGATTATTCTGGGTAGCTTATATGGACATAATTATTGTGGCATCTAGTACTTTTTCTAAACTTTGCATAATGTTTTCACGGTTTATCCATGTATAACATGTTGGATTTAATTTTTTTTTTGTAAGTATGCTACATACCCTTTCCCCTCTGTATATCTCTTTATCTCTTTCATGGCTAGAAATGTCTTCCTTAACATATATGCTGTATTTTCCGCTGGTATTCTTACTTTCATTTATTACATTCTAAATGCTTTTATATTCTTAGGGCTGTTTCTGGACTTTGTATTATGTTTTATTTCTGATTGCTCATTCCTCCACTAGAACAGTAAATGTTTATATTAAACCCTTCACAGAGTTAGTTTTCCATTCTTCTTCTTTTTAGAGTTGTCTTGTTTCAGTTTATATTTTATTGCAAATTAACTTTTAAGATCATTTTATTATGTCACAGAAAAAATCATTGTGACTGTAGTTGGAATTATCTTTTATTTTCTTGGGAAAGGTTTGATCTTTTCAAAATCCAAATAGAGTTAAAGAGGTAAATACTTTAAAATGAGTTGCTCAAGAGATCAGAGGAATTTCTTTTAGGAAATGAGAACTGCTCTTTTTTTTGGGGAGGGAGAAGGGTCAAAATAGCTCCATTACTTTTTTTTTTTAGTTAAGCAAATTAAAGTCCCCTCCCATGAATAAGGTAAGAAAGAGAGAGTTAAATTGCTTAGTTATAAAACAATAGGAGGATTGAGTTTCCAAAGACTACAGTTTAAGAAAGTGAGTTCATTAGTCATTTTCTATGGCTGGGACAAAATACCCAAAACCCACAGTTTAAAGGAGGAGAGGCTTATTTTGGCTCATGTTTTTGGAGGAGTCAGTCCATAGCTCGATGCCATCAAGGCAGAAATGGCATGGCAGAAGAGCAGGATGGGGGAAGCTGCTCATCCCACAGCTGCCAGGAAGCAGGGACAGTGGAGGAGCTGGGGAGGGAGATACACCCTCCAAGGGCACATCCCCTGTGACACACCTCGACCAAGGAGCTCCACTCCCAACAGCACAATTAACTACGAACTCATTAATAGAGCGGTGATGACCATAGTATCCTCACACCCTAATCACGTTCCAAAAGCCCCACCTCTAATTACATGAGACTTGGGGGGACATTTTAGATCTAAGCCATAACTGAGGGGTTAGGAAGTCTAGAAATTAGAGAAATTGACATTATAAACAGGGGATGACAAGAGACAGGAACAGGTGATTCAGAAAGGCGGTAGCAGGTGAGATGTAAAATAAGGACAAAGTAAGACATTCCCTACAAGGCATGACCTAGGAACTTTAATTCTTTCGTTTCTTATTTTATGTAATTTGTACTTACATACTGCATCTATTCTCAGTCTCCACTACGATTGACCATTCATATTGATATCCTCAAAATCTCAGTGACTGTCTTATACAAAATATCTATGTACTAGTAGTCCTTGACAGGGTCATTGAAAGAGAAAGATATATATATCTAAGACCCAGGGAGAACCTTAGAAGCAGTGGTCCAAGCAGTCATAAGCAATGATTAATACGTATCTACAGAGTGCTTGGGATAAGGTAACCATTCAATATACATGTAGTAAGCAAATAGTGAATAAATTAACAAGTGAATGATCAAGTAATGACACAGTCAGGGTATAATCAGGGACCCCATAATGGTGGGGGAAAACAATTTTGGGTCCTTACCTGCTCGTCATTAAAGCATGATTTTTCTTTTCTCCTGGAATGGTCAGAGACTTAAAAAGCATTTTTGCTATGACCTTTCCCTTGAGCCTATGTGTGTCCAATAGGTAACTAAAAGCAGATCAAAGTTTGATTTTTTAATATTCTTTGTTACTGTAAATCATGGGTCAAATTTCTTCTAGCTTTGCATAAGGGTATATTGTTCATTTAGAGAGTGTTTCTCTAGGACCTGGCAAGACAGGGTTGATCAGACCTGAATTTATAGGATCTCATTCCCTTTCAAGACTGACTACACCAAGAAAAGAGGTTTACAAGACAGCCAGCTATACCCAGAAGTCTCCAGCCATCGTCCGAGCTTGTAATCCCCCCAGTTTAGGAAAGAGGGAGCTCACATGACTGAGACCACCATAGTCAGACAATCCTTTCCTGGGGCTGAAACCAGCCCTCAGCTATAAATATTCCAGAACCACGACTCCAGCACTGAGATAATGACCAACTGGATTCCAGCCTATCAGCTCAGCCTTAAATGCTGGCCTGGCCTTTGTAGGTAGGCCATTCTGAATCCCTGTATCAACCACCTAAGCTCAAGTCCTTTCCTATTATCCCTCTAGCTTACCAATTAAAACTTCTCTTACTGTAAAATTGTGCTTTCTTTGCAATTTCCACGTTTACTAAAGCAAGGACTCAGATAACCAGATATAGTAATAAAAGCACAAAGTAATAACTGTTGTTACTTTGTTGAGGGTAAACATGAGCCACTCAATCATCTGTGGAAATGCTTAGAAGCTGTTGAAAAAGTGATAGACTTCCCACAATGCATGGAGATGAGCCACTGTGGTCAGCCGCCAAAGAAACATTTGAGTCCGTAAAGTTGGAAAACAGGATCATTGGAATTACTCATGGCTATCCCAACTAGAACCATGCTATGGTCTACTATTTATTCAAAATTCACCTTTTTTTAGGTCCTTCTCTGCCTTTTTACCATAGTTTTCTTTCACTTAAGTTCTACAATCTTATCAAGTTAATTCTTAGGCATTTTATATTTATTTTTGCTATTATGATGGAATTTCTGTTTCTATCATATTTTTTAATTCCTTCCATATGAACACAAATGAGCTTTGTATACTAATTTTGTGATCTAACTAAACTCATTATTCTTACTAGGCTTTTTTATGCGCTCACATTATAGGAGTTTAAGAAGGAGAAAAGAGAGAAGAAAATGGAATAGAATGCCTATGACTTAAAGAAAGAATAGAATCATTTCTTAATCTGGGTAAAGATATAAATGAAAATGAAAGACAAAGAGAGGACTCTGGAATTATCAAAATAATCAAATCACATACAAAGGTGTTCCAGTGAGGGTAACAGCAGATTTCTCAGTTGAAACACAGATTAGATGAGAATGGGATGATACATTCAAAGTGCTGAACGCAAATAATATGCCAACCAAAAATATTATACTTGACAAAGATACCTTCAAAAAGATACAGACTTTCCCAGACAAAACCTAAGGAAGCCCACTGCTAAACTTGTCTTATGAATGCTAAAAATAATCCTCAAAGTGAAAGAAAATAATGCTAATTAGTACCATGAGAACATAAGAAACGGCCGGAGATTTAGCTCAGTGGCTTTAAGCGCCTGCCTGGCAAGCATGAGGTCATGAGTTTGATCCCCGGTACCAAAAAAAAAAAAGTAGAGAACATAAGAAACTATATAACATATTGGTCCAAATAAGTACATAGTCAAATTCAGAATGCTCTGATACTGTAATGGCAGTGTGAAAACCACTTATATCTTTAGTATTAAAAGACAAATACATAAGAATAATAGCTACAATAATCTGTGAAGGGATATAAAATATAAAAAGATATAAATTGTGACATCAAAAAGTAAAATGTGAAGATAGATTAAAAGTGTAGATTTTTTTCATAGGATCGAAGTTAAATTGTTATTAGTTCAAAATAACTTGTTATAAAAGGTATTGTATGTAAATTTCATGGTAAATAAAAAGCAAAAACCTACAGCAGATGTACAAAAGATGAAAAGTAAGAAATTGTACCTATCAACTAGTCACAAAAGAAGACAATCTCTGAAACCATCAAGAAACAATAAAATGGCAATCATAATCCTATGAAAGAATAAGCAACATGTACATTACTTTATGCTAGTTTCTGAAAACAAAGCTTCTAAAACTTGTAATTTCTTGAGTGATAGAGGTGCTAGGAAAATCTTTTGCTCTAATAGCTGGTTTCTGCACCAGTTCATGACACAGAATCCCTAATACCTGGATAATTTCCAGAGTATTATGGCCATATGACACAGAGCTCTTAAATTTCTTGGGATTTACTAGGTGATAGGAATTTCTTTTGTTCTAAAGGTGACTTTTGGAAGGCTCTTGAATGGGAACTAGTCAATAGAACACAAAGTCATAATTAGAAAATTAGTGCTTTCAAGCCTACTTACCCTCCATTATTCAGATAGAGAAATTGGCTGTCAATGAAATTAATAAATGATCATGCCTATGTGATAAAGGCCTAAACTATGTGATCTGGAGAGGTCCTCCATTGGTAAACACAAACACATGCTGAAATGTTAGCTTACTCCACCCTGTGGGCATAGACACTCCTACACTTGGACCCTTTCAGACCACAGTTTACATGGTACAGTCAAAATATATGATACATGTTTAAGTTTTTAAAATGCACTACATTAAAACACATAGCCACATTGTTATTATCCCCTCCCCAATAATCTTCCTTGCTTTGAACTTACTTATCCCATTGTTCTTACCACTTTTTTCGCAGCAATTCTGAAAGTCCTCCTTCATGATGGTTTTTGGGCAGTATGATCAAAATTATGGTGAATGCTGCTACTCAGCCCCATCCAATGAAAAGGCAGGCTTAAAAAACATTACAGTGTGTCCTTATCTATCTTATTCACTGGATCTGGCATCATACAAGTGCTGGCACTTCCTCTGAGTCTAAACAACCATGAAAGGTAAATGCTTTGAAATGATTCAGGACATCAAGGCAGTCACAACAGTGCAACTAAAGACACTCATAAAAGGAAACTAGAATTGTTTCAGGAAGTAACAAGAATAGAAAGCTTTTTCACAGGAAGAAAACCACCAACTGAGCGGAGACAACCTACAGAATGGGGAAAGAATTTTGCCAGCTACTCCTCAGACAAAGGAATAATATCTAGAATACATAAAGAACTCAAAAAATTAGATCCCTCAAATTTAAAGATCTAAATAAAAATGGGCATCTGAAATGAATAGACACTTCTCAGATTAAGAAATACAAATGGCCAATAAATACATGAAATGGTTTAGGCTAACTGGATCACCTAACAAAGTATACAGAACATTCCAATCAGCAGAAGCAGAATACACTTTGGGGGGTGGTAATAAGGATCAGACTCAGAGATTTCACACAGAGCTACAACCCAGCATGCCCTCCTTTTTAATTTTAATTTTTATTTTGAGATGGGGTTTTAGTAATTTGTTGTTGTCCAGGCTGGGCTTGAGCTTGAGAGCCACTTACTCTAAACTAAAAAGTAATTTGCCAATGCTTCTTTACTGGCAAGAGTGCTAGGATTATAGGCATGACCCTCTGAGGCTTGATAGTCTCTTCTCTGATTTGTCCTATTGAAGGTTCACATGTGCTTAAGAAGAATGTATATTCTTCATGCATGGAAACTTCTTCAGAATGAATCAGACATTAGGCTACAAATCAAGTGTGAACAATTTTACAAGACTGAACTCACATCAAGGATATTGTCTGGCCTTAATGATATTAAACTAGGAATCAATAACAAGAGGAATTTTAGGAAATCTACAAAGACATGGAAATTAAACAATAGCTTCTCAACAATGAGTCAAAGAAGTTAAAAGAGAAAAAAGTAGCTTGAGAAAAATGAAAATGGACATATGATATACCAAAACATATGAGATAAAGCAAAATTACTAGAAGGGAAATTTAGATAGATTCCAGATGACTGAATAAAGGTACTCAGCACTCACCTCCTCTTCCACAAAGAAGCAACAGGAGTAGTAGGTATATAGTTGAATTTGCAGGCAAGTAACCAAGGAAAAGCATGAGAAATCAACAAGAGAGAGATTGGAATCTTGTAAGATTTAGAGACCTGAGCCATCAGCCTAGCAAGAGATAAAAAGTTTTATAATATCTGAAACCCCCACCTCCTCAGCCTGAGAAGAAGGAGTTTCTCCTTTGTAGGGATCAGAGCGAAACAGACATTCCATTATACTTTATCAGTATGAAAGTTAGCAATCCTAGCTGCCGGAAAGCTTTCCAATCCTCTCAGACTTGCAGCATTCTTAGATAAGTAAACTAAAATCTGCACAGTAGCAAACCAAAGTCTCAAAATACATTTTCAGAAAGCAACTGGTTTACTAAGGTCACTCCATAAAAATGGTAAAGATAATCTGATCCATCAGATGCACAAATCTCAACATAGGACATAAGAAATATGAAAACACAAGGCCACATAACACCTCCAAATGAATATAAGTCCCCAGAATTGGGTGAGATATTTGATGGAGAATTTAAAAGAACAATTATAAAAAAGCTCAATGAGATCCACGAGAATAAAGATAACAGTTAACACTATTACTATCATTTTTTTTTCAGTATCTAGGATAGAACACAGGGCCTCACATATGGTAGACAACAGTTCTACCACTGAGTTATATCCCTAATCCCGGCCCCCTAAATAGTTGGATGAAAGTATGAAGATAATGCAGGGTATGAATGAGAAACTCCACAAAGAAATATTCTGAAAACAAACCAAACAATCTTAGAAATGCAGAGCTCAAAAAGTGAAATGAAAAATATATTTGAAAAACCTCAGTATCAGACTAGATTAAGTAGAAGTAAGAATATCTGAACTTGAAAGCTTGTCTTTTGAAATATCCCAGTCATGATAATATGAAAATGAGAGGAGAAAGGGACTAGGGCTACAACAGAGAAGGGAGGGCAGAGAGGGTAGAGGGTAAAGGAGAAAGATATCAAGATTTACAGGACATCATTAAATGAACAAATGTCCATATTTTCAGAATATCTAAATGTGAGGAGAAAAAGCTAAATGAATAGAAAATTTAGTCAATGCAATAATATCAGATGAATTAACTGATCTTGGGAAAGATACAGACATTCATATATAGGAGGGTTATAAGACCCCAAATAAACAGGAACAGAAAAGGTATTCCACCATGGCACATCAAAATCAAACTGTCAAACTGCTAAAATACATGACAAATAAAAGGTTTTAAACTCTGCAAAGGAAAAGTATGCAGCCAAATTTTCCATAAAGTATCTCTCATTAAACTGATTACATATTTTTCATCAGAAACTCTACAAATCAGGGGAGAATAAAAAGACACATTTCATGTCTTTAGAAAAAAAAATGACTGTCAAGCAATAACACTACCAGTAAGGTTATTATTCAGAATTAAAGTATTTCCAAGGCAAACAAAAATGGAGGGAACTCATGATCACCAAATCAATCTCACAAAAGATACCTGAAATTCTTATATTCAGAAGTAAAAGAAAGATAACTATCACTATGAAAGCACATGAAAGTATAAATACCAATAGAAGAGAGATACCCAAAAGAGAAATGGAAAAAAAATCATATGTTATCCATATAGTAAACCATCAAACCACAATGATGAACAAGAAAGGAAGAAAAGAACAAAGAATATTCAACCACAAAAAATCATTAAAATGAGTGGATTAACTTCTTACCTGTCAATAATAACCTTGAATACAAACAGACTGAATTCTCTAATTGACTGATACAGGTTAATTAAATGGATGATAACAAAACAAAAATTCAACTATGCCTACAAGAAACTTACTTGACTGGTAAAGACATACACACTGAGTGAAAGTAAGGATGAAATATGATATTCCAAACAGATAGATATGCAAAGCAAGCAGAAGTAGCTATATTTATGTCTGACAAGTAGATTTTCAGATAAGAGCTTAAAAAAAGAAGGTCAATATATAATTATCAAGGATAAATTCAACATTCAACAAGAAGGTATAGTGATTCTAAATCTATGTTACCTAATGGCGCACACATTTTGTAAAACAAACACTTCAGATCTAAAGAGAAAAAATAGGCTCCAACATAGTGAGAGCAGGTGACTTTAATGCTCCACTTTCACCAGGAGGTCATCCAGGACACATGTGTAGAACGTTCCATCCAACAATTGCAGACTACACATTTTTTTCATCCACACATGGAACTTTCTCTAGAGTAATCCACATATTAAACCATAAAACAAGCATTAGTAAATTCTAAAAATTGAAACCACACCAAGTGTCATTTTAGATCATGGGACAAAATAAGAAGTCAACAATGTGGAATTTGCAGAAATTATATAAGTGCAGGAGACAATATAATGTACTTTTGAACAAACCAAGAAGGTCAGATTGAAAATTTGAAGCCTTATTAGAACATATTAAAATAGAAACACAACCTACCAAAATTTGTGGGATGCATCAAAAGCAGAACCAAGAAGGAAGTTTGTAGTGATTGATGCCTATATAAAAAATATTTCAAGTAAATAACATAAGGATACATCTCATCTCAAAGGTTTTTTAAAATGCAAGAAGCAACTAGCTACAAAATTAGAAGGAAAAAAGATCAGAGCAGGAAAAAAAATTTAAAAATACAAAAGATCAAGGAGTTGGTTTTTTAAAAAGATAAATAAAATAGACAAACTTTTAGCTAGTTAAGCAATAAAAGAGAAGACCCAAACAAATGAAATTTGATATGAAAAGGGAAACATTTCAACTCTGATTCTATAGAAATACAGTCAGTAGAGACTGTTATGAAAAATGATAAGATGAAAAACTGGAAAACCTAGAAGCTATGGCCAAATATTTGGACACATAAGACTAATCCAAATTATACAACACTGAGATAAAAAAATGAATAGATCAATAACAAATAATGAGATTCCATCAGTAATAAAAAGTCCAGTACCAGATGTGTCATTGCTGAATTTTTACCAAACTTTTAAAGAACTAATACCAGTTCTGCTCAACCTATTCCATAGGACTAAAAGGGAGAAAAACCTTTCAAAACTCATTGTATGTTGCTGGTTATCCTATTACCAAAACAGATAAGAAGACATAATATACATAAAACTGTAGCCCAATATCCCTGACCAAGATAGATCCAAAGATTCTTAACACATATGAAATAACATAATTTAACAGCACATCAAAAAGGCCATTTACTGTGAACAAGTTGGTTTCATTTCAGTGATGCAAGGATAGTTTAACATATGTATCAATACATATAATATATTCCATCAACAGAATGAAGGATAAAAATCATCTCAATAGATACAGAAAAAGCATTTAATAGAAATCAAATTCCCATCACGATAAAAGTCATGAACAAATTAGGTATAGAAGGAACACATTTCCATATGATAAAGGCTAATTATGTCAAATCTGTAGCCAAGATCACACTAAATGGGGAAAAGCTGAAAGCATTTCCTCTAAGAACAGAAAGAAGTCAAACCTGTTTACTCTCATTCTCTTATTCAATATAATACTAGAAGTTTTAAAACAATCACACAAGAAATAGAAATAAAAGTCATTTAAATAAGAAGTAACATTATACCTATTTGCAGATGATATGATTGTCTATAGAGAGAAATTTAAAGACTCCACCAAAAGAAAGATGACTTTAATAAAGTAGCAGGATACAAAATTAATATCCCCAAATTAGTAACTCTTCTATATACCAATAACAAATTTGCTGAGAAAGAATTGTGAAAGGATCCCATTCACAATAGGTATACACAAAAAAATACTAAGGAATAAATAACCAAGGAAGAAAAGGACCTCTCCAATGAAAATTACCAAATACTGATGAAAGACAAAGAAGAAGATATAAAAAATGGAAAGACTTTCCATGCTCATGGATTGGAATAATTAATATTGTTAAAATGTCCATAGCACACAAAAGGATCCACAGATCCCATGTAATCCCCATGAAAATACAACTGACATTCATCACAGCATTAAAAAAAATTCTAAAATTCATGTGAAGGCACAAAAGTTGTAAATAAACAAAGCAACCTTAAACAGAGAAAACAAAGCTAGAGGATCACAATACCTGATTTCAAGACTTATTACAGAGCTACAGTAAACAAAACAGGATGGTACTGGCATAAAAACAGATGTGTTGACCAATGAAACCCAACAGAGATCCCAGAAATAAATCCATGCCTCTACAGCTAAGTAAGGTGGAAAGAGCATGCATTGCAGAAAGGGTTGCCTCTTCAATAGATAGTGCTGGAAAAACTGGATAAGTGCATGCATAATATTGAATCCTGACTCATCTCTGGTACAAGGTAAAAAATCAACTCAAAATGGTTCAAGGACCTAAACTTTTAACCTGAAATTGTGAAACTATTTGAACAAAATGAAGAGAAATTACCTCAAGACATTGGCTCAGGCAATGGTTTTCTGGTGGGATACTAAAAGCGTAGGAAACAAAACAAAAATTGATAAATAGAATTATACCAAAATGAAAAGTTTCTGCACAGTAAAGGAAACAATCAACAGAATGAAGAGACAATCTATAGAATGGAAGAAAATAACTTCCAATTATTCATTTGACAGCAGGTTACTTTTTAGAATATATAAAGAATCCCTCTTCCCCAAAATTTAACAAAAAACAAGTAATACAATTAAAATCATAAAAGATGTGAAAGACACTTCTCAAATGAAGAAAGATATATGGGCAACAACATACAGAAAAATGTGATCGCTAACCATCAAGGAAATACAAATCAAAACTTCAATGAAACACTATCTCAACCCATTTGAATGGGTACTTTCAAAAAACATAACAAGTGTAGGCAAGGATATGGAGAAAAGCAATCACATACAGTAATACCTTGGTTCTATTCATAAACAATTTGGTTTGTAAACAGAAGTCTTTGGCAAAATTTTGCTTTTGATAAAACTGCACTGGGTGATGAACATGACTGTGGCCATCTTTCCTGCATGAACATGGACACATGAACAGTGATCCTTCCCACTCTGACATGTAGTTGTGACTTTCTCTAGTCGATATTGTAGTTGCAGATGGACCTGTGCACACTTATTGTGAAGCTTTTTTGTTTGCTTTCGGCACATACGGTACTGCACAATATTATTTAATCTTTGGAGTAGCAAGGCTCCAAAGAAAGCACAGAGCAAGCAAGACAGCACAAAGAAAGTACAGAGTAGTCACGAAGGTGACAAAAAAGAAAGTGCAGAGCAAGAATGGTAAGAAGATTTTGAAGAAAATGCAAATTGAATTGAAGAAGGAAGTTGTAGAAAAGCATGAGTGTAGCATTTGTGTGAATGATCTGGCCTCAAGTATAAGATGGCGAAGTCGACAGTCTCACTATTTTGAAGAATAAAGATGCTATCAAAGGAGCTGATGTGACAACAGGAGTAATGATGATAACAAAGCAGAGGACACAATGCTGGAAGAGGTGGAAAAAGTTTTGTTAGTTAAATGAGAAACAGTTGGCAGGTGATAGTGAAGCATGATCTGTGAAAAAGTCAGGAAATTGCACAATGATTTATTGCAAGAAAACTTCTCTGCAAGTGCAACAAATGATGAATTTAAAGCTGGTGGAGGATGGTTTGATAAATTCCACAAGAGAAGTGGCACCCACAGGGTGATAAGACATGGTGAGGCTTCCAGCTTTGACAAGGCAGCTGTAGAAGCCTATAAGAAAAACTCCACATTCATGAAACCAAAGAAGAATGTCATCATCTTCTGGAAGATGCAAAACAGAACATATATCTTGCCAGGTGAAAAATCAGGGCACAATCCCAGGACAGATGAACTTTTTGCTGCATGCAAACACAAGTGTTGATCTAAAGACTAAGGTGCTACTGGTGTACCATTCCTGGACCCCTTGTGCATTCAAGGAAGAGAATGTGAACAAGGCTGCACTGCCTGTCATGTGGAGGACCAGTGTGAAAGCTTGGACCACAGGCAGTGGTTTATGGAGCAGTTGCATGAAGTGTTCACAACCACCCTTAAGAAATACCTTTCTGATAGCCAGCTATCCTAAAGGTGCCTTCTTCTGATGGACAGTTCCCTGGCACACACCCCAGCCTTGGTGGATGATACGGATGCTGTATGACTTCATGAAGATCAAGTGCTTCCCATCCAACACGACACCTCTTCTGTAGCTCCTGGACCAGCAAGTGATGTTCAACTTCAAGAAGTTTTACACAAAAGCACTTTTCACCAGCTGTTTTAATGTCACTGAAGAGATGTCCTTGACTCTGAAGAAGTTTTGGAAGAAAATTTCAATGTCCTCTACCATAGGAACCTCATTGACAAAGCCTGGGAAAATGTCACATAACAGACCTTAAACTCAGTCTGGAGGAAACATTAATGGATATCTATATCTATATCTATATCTATCTATCTATATATATATATATATATATTTCAACCATAAAGAAAGAAATCTTATTATGTTTTAGCAAAATGGATGGAACCAGAGGACATGTTAAGTGAAATAAGCCAGGCAGAGAAAAACGGTGCCACATGTGTGGAAGCTAAAAGTATTGACTTGAAAGTAGGGTAGTGATTACTAGAAACTGGAAAGAGTGTGTAGTGGGCCGGGTGGAAAATAGAGGTTAGCTTTTATCAGTGCATACTGTGCACATGAATGGAAATAACACATTGAACCATATATATATATATATATATATATATATATATATATATATATAACATATGTCAATAAAAATAAAGAAATTCATAGCAATAAATGCTTACCTCAAAAATGAAGATCTCAGATAAAAGCACACCTAAAGGAACTAGAAAAAGAGCAACCTAAACTCAAATTTAGGGATAAGAAGGAAATAACAAAGATTATAAAAAAAAATCAAGACACTAGAATACAATAGAAAAGTGTCTATAAAACTAAGATTTTTTTAAAACACAAAACTAACTAACTAACCCTTAGCTAGACCAAGAAAAAAAGAAAACTCAAAATCAGAACTGAAAGATGCATATACAACTAATACAGAATTATCAAGAGACTACTATGAACAATTAAACACAATAAAAGGATAAATTCCTATACAATTTACCAAGATGAATCATGAAGAAGTAGAAAGTTTGGGTACACCAATAATAAGGGATGGACTCAGTAACAAAAATCCCCATGAAAGAAAAAGTCCAGGACTTGATGAGTTCATTTCTGAATCCTATCATGCATTTTAGGAAGAACAAATACCAGTCCTTGTTACACTTTCAAAAAACTGAAGACAAGGGAAAACTTTCAAACTAATTTGACAAGGCCAGCATCACTTGGCTCCCAATGCAGACCAGGACACTAAAGGAAAAGAAAAGTACAGACCGTTGTCCCTGATAAACAGAGACACAAAAATTCTCAACAAAATACTTGCAAATCAAATTCAGTAGCACATCAAAAGGATCATTCTTCAAGATCATATGCGATATATTCCAGAGATCCAAGGATAGTTCAACATATACAAATATGTAAACGTGATGCATGCAAATCAGAACTAAGGATTAACATCCACCTATGTAAAGAGCATTCAGCAAACAGCATCCCATCATGACCAAACCCTCAGCAAGTTAGGAATACAAGGAATGTAACTCAACAGAATAAAAGCTATCTATATATGATAAATCTAGTGAATATCATACTTAAAGAGGAAAAACTAAAAGAATTGTTTCTAAGATCAGAAACAATGATGCCCACTCTCACCACTTCTGTTCAATATATATAGGACTGGAAGTCCTAGTTAGAGCAACTAGACAAGAGAGAGAAATAAAAGGTGTCAAAATCACAAAGAAAAAAGCTAAATTATCTGTCTATAGGTGACATAACTACATAAAGAAAATCTTAAAGATTCCACCAAAACAGTTTTGAATTCAGATAAAGGAATTCAGTACACTTGCAATTAAGAATATTTGCAACACAAAAATCAGCAGCTTTTCTATATACTGACAATGACTTATCCAAAACGGAATTCAAGAAAACAATTAATTTATAATAGTTATCAGAACAAAAGCTTTCATGGTATTTTGTGGATATGCAAGTGGCAAAACTTTTTTGTCAACCAATGCAAACACAGCCAGTGAAGATGAACAAGTTGATCAAGGTGGTGTTCTGCCTTGTTTCCGCTCTCACACTATACAGAAGTGTGTTTTTGTATTTCGGTGTGCTTTTTTTTTGGTGATTTCGCTATTAAAAATGGCACCTAATCATAGAGCTAAGGTACTGTCTAAAGTTTCTAAGCACAAGAAGGCTGTGACATGCCTTACAGGAAAAATATTGTACACACATCAGATAAGCTTTGTTTGGGCATAAGCTATAGTGCTGCTGGCTCTGAGTTCAATGTTAATGGATCAATAATGTATTGATCAAGATGTCTTGAAACAGAAGCACACATAAAACAAGGTTACGTATCGATCAGCTGACAAAATTGTGTGAGGCTTATAGGAGTCTAACACTGTATTTATTTCTCTTATGAGAAATGGTTCAGTATCTGCTTAGTGGTCATAGTGACTCTATCACACAGAATGATCAGGAATAAAGAGAATATACTACATTTGAGTTTTAAAATATTATTGCAGGCAAAGAATGATGATGACCAGCAATCTAGGTCAGTGGTTGAACCTGGACAAAACAGACCACTGGCTCTCCATCTCTCCACAATAACCTACGCTGGTGGCCAACATGCTTTGGCGTGCCATAGGGAAAACAATGAGAGGGGCTGGGAGCACATACACTGCATATCTTTGGATCATGTTGCTTAAAAGGAGGGAGGGACAGTGACCTATCTCACTGTAATGTGAGGAAGTCTGGGAAGAAGCACACCCGTTTGTTTTGTAGGCGGGTACACAGACATCAGGACATCAAGGTCTTGGCTCAAGATCAAATTGACCAGCTCTGTGCCCTTGAGCTAGTTCTTCGCTTCCTGGATCCTTGGGTTTACTCTTTATAAAATGGTACTAGATATGCTTGCGGCAAAGATTTGGACAAGGCACACAAAGCCCTCGGCCCCGAGCCCCGTGCACAGTAAGTGCTCACGATGTGTCAGCAACTGTCACTGAGTGTCAGGATGTAAGATGCCAACAGCTCAGGCTGGATCCCACCAGCCGTCTCTTTAGTTTGCTCCCCATGAGTCAGAGGTGAATATAAAGCTTCCGAGCCATTTCCCAAATATAGTGTCTTGCTTAAGTTTGATTTATAAATTATTCTTAAGGGTATCAACTAAACATTAATCTTTTTATAATTTATAGCTTTGTCTTTAAAGGGTGTCTGAGGTAGTTTACAACTGGATACAACTTTTACAGTAGAATTATCAACATTTCGAAGCACAATAATATCAGAGAGAGAGAGAGAGAGAGAGAGAGAAGGAAGGGGGGAAAAGGGAGGGAGAGAAAAAGAGAAAAAGGAGAAAGAAAGACACAATTATGTGGGGAAAGGAGGGATTGATTTCATACTAAAAAGAAATGGAATGATGTTTTCTTTTATGCTTTCTAAAAAATGAAGGCAAAAGGACAGCTAGCATTGTTTATTTTAGGCTGTTTAAGCAGAAAGGCATTTTGATTTTGTTCGTTAGTACAAAATTTTTGTCACTGATTTCTAACAAAAGATTATTAGATCATTCGATAATCGCATCCTTAGTAGGAACTGTGTAGAATATGAACAAAATATTCTTGTTATGGCTACTCCTTATCTATCCATGAGAAAAACTAAGGTTAGTAGGTCACATGGTAATTCAGAGAAGGGATCCCAATGAAGGGAAGAAGTGGGAAAACCAAAGCAGACTATGGTCTAGTAGCACTGCTGTGTGACCTGGTGAGTTACTAAATTTCTCTCAACTTTCTCACATATAAGTGAGGTTGATACTTAAAACAGGAGGAATGCTAGAGCATGAAATGAAACAAGGTGTCTTCAGGTACCTGGTATACTGTGTTTCTCTTCCTCTTAATAGTGTACTGGTATGCTGCTTTTGGTTATTTGAGGGTAGGGAGAACTGAGAAAAGAGAAGGAAAGGATAGTCTGCAAACCCCCTCAGATGTGTCTTGTCCTATCACAAGCAATGAATTACTTTGCAAAGAAAGTTTCTTGGACTCATTTACAGTGGAAGTCATACACAAAAGCAGCGTGTATTCCTAGGGCAGGGCTTGGATGTAACAGCATTTTTGGTCAAATTCTTTTTATAGAGCTGCTTTGTATATTGAACACAGGGATATCTTTCACTTCCATACAGAAATGTGTTCTCTTCTTTTTCTTGAAATCTGAGTTCACCTATCTTTTACATTGTTGTACAAGAAATACTTTGCTTTCTTCCAAGCCTATGATCAGCAAGACAGACACAATTATAGTGACTGTCCCTTTGTCTCAGTGAGGATTATGGTGAGCTAGAAAGCAAACAGGAATGGAGTTTTTTGTTATTCCAGTCAACTTTTTGCAAGAAAACAGATCTTTTTCTCTCTCTATTTTCTTTAAGACAGAAAATTCAGGGTGCTTTCCCAGTACCCCGAGGGGCAAAACAAATGCCAGTAGAGTAACAAACAGCACTGAGAGAGGAAGCACTGGAGTCCTACGGCCACCCTGTTGTCACCTTTCCCACTGTACACTTGAAAGGAAAGTGGACTCGTTTAGCAGAGCTCATTTCCTCTGTCCCCCTCCTGTTTCTCTCTTAGGAAAGACAGAACGAAGAGCAAGTTATAAGATCACTGAGGCGCTGAATTCCAAACTGCAAAACCGCTCATATCTCCTAGTACACAAAAGCCTATGAAAGGGAATCAATTAATGTGAACTGTGCTGGAGGACTGAGAAGTAATTGCTTCAAGAAGGGGGCTGGAGTCTATTTGCATTTGCTGTGGGAAGGTGCTCTGCTGGCCACAGCCACTGAAGTCAGTAATGGTAAAAATAGTACCAGGAATTGGAGGCTTATTAGAATGAGACAGACCTCCTTCTTCCAGCACTAAAGTGTATTAGGACCATTTATCTCATTTGAGGAGACAGGAAGGTGCTTATGCGAGGTGAAGCATATGCATTATACTTCCTCTTTTATAGTTCTGATGTTACAGATAGAATATTGAGGTCAAGGAATTAAACTATATTGTAGAAATGCCAAATACTAAAGAAGTCTGTCCTATCATCTTGACTGCAGTGCTTATGGAAAAGATTACTTTTCATTCATAGCAACTTCTTCATTTCTCTCTTACAGTGACTGAAAGATACCTTCAGAAATTGAATTTAGGAACCTAAAAATATGTGTATCTCCTGTAGGTGCTGGGAATTGGTTTCGAAAGTTATGCTGATGTTTTTGCAGCAGAAAGAGAAGCAAAGCCATATGAAGCAGGCAAAAATCTTTCCAGAATGTTTTCAATATGGAAGGAGTAAACCCATGAGATGTTCTCAAGCAGTAGTACATTTTAGTGTGTGAACTTATTCACAATATCACAGTCATTGGTCAGTTTTAAATGTGACCACTAACTTCAGGCTCTCTACCCCTTCTTTATCCCCTCCTCCCACTTGAGTCCATATATAGAATTCTTTAATTCTCAAACTAGGATGAAGATATTTTCGTTTGTGGTCCTACTTAATCTTTCAAAATTTGTAATTTACCTAAAGTGGTTCTACAGGAGAAATAGTCTGTTGAATGTATACCGGAAAGAAAATGAGTCTAATAAAATGAATTAAAATGTGACCAATAGCGATATGGATCAATATGAATGGTTATAGTCATCACCTGAAGAATCTGAGGTAAGTTTGGGTGAGACCTGTGCAGAAAAGCTCAGTCTCACAGTGAAGTTTATGATGTTTCAGGTATTTCTTAGGAGTTTCATTTTTACATCTTATTCTAGAAGGCATGAATAAAGTATTTATCTACATTTTTGAAATCTTAAATGGCTTTAAGTGATTATATTGATAATTTTTCCTGGCTTTGATGACTGGACCAACTAGAAAAAATATCCAGAAGTATGAAGACTGATAGTTCGTCAAACTAGTTGATGTTTAAAATAGATTCTAGGTCTTTCCTGCAAGAATTTGAATCCCCAAATTCTGGGATGGGGCAATTTTGCCATTATCATCAGCCAGCCTCAGAAAGCAAAAATGGAATCTAGATATTCGAAGTGAACATCAGAACGCAGGGGAGTCACACCAATGTCCACGTCACGCCTCATCCTCGATCAAGAAAACCACACTTGTACAACCAAGGAGAGAAGCCTGCAAGTGAGCGGGCTGTGTGGCTGGTGTAGAACCCCGGTACTCGCCTCATCCTCAGAGAGTACTAGAGCTGCAGTGAGACCAGTCCCATTTATTCTTTTTCCTGAAAGTGGCAGTTTGATGAGAGATGGAGGAAGTGGGATGAGAAATGAAGCCACATTTGCATGTTATATTCAAAACAGAAAAGGAGTGAGTCAGTGTTTCTCAAATATTTAGATTCACTGCCTCTCCTGCAAATTTAGTTTCTAGCAACATGAGTTCTTGATGGTTTCTCACCAGACTTCTAACTCTGATGATCCTCTTACTGTCGCTGCTCCTAGCTTCACGGGAATGTGTGGATGAGTAAAGTCATAATGACTGACGGGGAGACAGACAGGTTCGGGCAGTGAAGGCAGTGTGGGGAACCAAATGCACACTGAGAGCCTGGCATGAAATAAAGCAACCCTAACTTCACACTGCTTATCCAGAAGGTGAAATGGAGGCTCTTTTTAAAAAAGACTGTTGTGAGGGACACAGACTGAGGAGGGGCTGAGGCTGCCTATTCTCAGTGACAGCAACAAAGGACAGCATCCCCTCTCCTGCCAGGGACCACAGGCAGTGCACAGGCAGAAGCAGAGTGAGGAGCTACAGTACAAGCAGCAGGGAGCCAGGAGGTCAATTTCTTTGAAAAATACTGAGTCCTGAAATGGAACAAGCACCAGACTAGTAGCAGGTGCTAGGTCTGTGGAATAAAACAAGTGAGACAGGATTCTTGCCTCAAAAAGCTTACAGTTTAGCAGGAGAAGAGGGTACTTGTCAAAAATCACCATATAGCCAGCTTTGGACCTAGTATCTGTATTAGACAATTAACATTGCAAATTCTATTAGGACAAATTAGAGAATGTGTTACCATTCTGGAGTCTCTGTATTCTTATTTGAAAACAGGTGTAGTGCATATGCTGCAGGGTCATTTTGAGAATAAAATGATACCACCACAGGGAGTCTGAAGTGGAGTAGAGGCACAACAAGCATGTCTCACCCCTTCTGCAGAAGGAAAAATGATGTCTTGGAGAGCTACAGGACAAGGTTTTTGAGGGAAGTGGAGTTTGAGCTGAGACTTGAAGGTTGTGGAGGATTCCGACAGGTGAAGTGGAAAATGTAAAAGCAGAAGTAGGACAGTGAGGCAGGAGTGTGAGGATGAATAAGTGAAATGGAAGATGTACGACCGGCGGCTGTCAAAGCCCTCAACAGTACAACTTGGGGTGTAATGTTACTGGCTCTCTGGGCAAAGTTCTTACTTGCTGGGGGAAGATAGGATATATGCAGAAGAGGACAAGAGCAACAGGGAAATAGCAGGTAGTTAGGAAGCTAGAGATGGATACTAAAACTCAGCCTTCCCAGATCCACATAACAAAACGTCTACCATCCACGAGATAGCTGGAGAGTCGCTCTCATAGAAGACCAGGCCAGCTGCAGGACTCAGAATCATTCCCATGGATTATACAGTACTCCATGGCCATCGCTAGGTGGCGCCAACCCCAAATTTAGACCAGGATGGGTTTGCAGGTGTAGCTGGGTCCTCAGAATTCCCGTTGGCTAGGCTAGCCTCACCTTCACCTTTTTGTTAACTGTCCAGCAATGCAAGCACGTGATTTATACCACTAGTTCTCTAAGTATGGTCTTTACATCTCCAGAAGCAAGCACCAGCAATCTGCCAAAAATGCAAATTGTCAGGCTTTACCAGACCTACGGAGATAGAAATTCTAGGTGTGGGAACTAGAAATCCGTGCTTTGACAAAGCCCCTTCCTGCAGATTCCTGATAAAGTTGCAAACTCCTGCACTGTACAGATGAGTTTCTAGGCCTCATTTTTCCTAGTATGGCAGGTTTTTACCGCACAACTGTAACACCAGACAAATCATTTACATCTTCAGTGGACCAATAAAATGAGGAAAGGGATAGTTAGAGCAGAATTAAAATTCCAAACACAAGAAACCAGAATTGATTGAAATTATTAAATCCTAGAACAATCACTTTCAAATAAACTTCTCAACTTAACAATGACAATCAATACTTACAAACACGCAAGACATCTCTGCCTTGGCACACATATAGTCTAAAATTCAGGGGTCTATCAGCTGAAGAATAGAGTTATGCCCCAAATAAATCAGATGAATGATGAGCCAGGAAGTTAAAAAACAATTAGCCATGTGTTTTGAGTGCTGTTCTTTCTGAAGCCACTGATACACACAGACAATCAGAAGCAGGCTTTGTAAATTAAAATGTAAATAAAATTTTTATTAACATTATGCTTGTGAAACATAGTAATTACATTCCTGTGGGGGGACTGATACATATGCATATCAATCTTGATCATTTTTATTTCTCCCACCCCCCTTACATTAAAATGAAAGTTTTGGGAAAGCAGAAGGAATTTTTGCCTGTCTTGACTGTTGGGGTATCTCTAGTGCTTGGAGTAGGGTCAGACATATGGCAGGTATTTAGTATATTGGCTAAATAAATCCATGATTAACCCACAAAAAGCTGACATAGGTTGTGCTGTACAACCTAATTTTCTGGATGATAGAAATGTTCTGTAAATTGTATTGTTCAACACAGTAGCTACAAGCTACACGTGGCTACTGAGCGCTTAAAACATAGCTAGTTTTGCTGGTAATTGAACTTTAAATTTTAATTAATTTCACTTTAAACAGCTACTTATAGCCACTGAGTATCATACTGAACAGCACAGTTAATAGAAAATGTGTGTGTAGGGAAAAACAACAAAATACTGTAAAAACAATAGTGAGTGCAGAGTGCAGAAAACACATCTATTATCTCTGATGCTGGAAGGCGACTGAGGTTAAGAGCATAATGGTGGGCAATGCTGGATTTGACTCACTAGAGGCTCGGGAGCAGTTGTGGAGCCAGAGAGGACTGAGTTTCAGATTCTAGGAGGAGACTCCACTTTCCTCTTCCTCCAGGGCTAAGATGGAGTAGAACCAATGAATCCCACGGCCAGTTTGATAGTGACTGCTGGCCAGCTGGCCAGTGATAAAAAGTGTCTGAAGAAGCAAAAGCTGTGAAATTTCAGCAATCCTCTCTCATCTGAGCTTGCTTTCTGGGTCATGCTATCGACTCAGTTATTTTCGTTCATTCAAATATTTTCCAAAGCTAACTGCCAGCTCATTTTATCTTTTTAGAGGACTTTATACCAGAGACTGACTCTTGAGATTAACACTTTAAAAGATTCTAGGGCTTGCACCAAACAGAAGAAATCTTGGGCATGCTTTGAAAAATGCATGATTAAATGATGGCCACTTAATGTTAATTTAAAATTTTACCCTTTCTTCTCTACCCAAACTGAAGATTATTTGTCATAAGGCCTGCACTCTCTGACATCTGACCAAAGCAGGAGAGTCTCAAATGATCTAACAGCACAGTTAGATCTCCTAATTGTTAGATCTCCTAACAGTTAGATCTCCAAGTTCTCTTCCTTATCCTTCTCCTTGGATAAGATCCTCTGGCCAAACTGTTCTCCTATCCAAGGGAGCAGGCACAGTTGTCCACCGGTTACTGGTATTATTCACAACAGCCAATCACATCCTCCTGAGGGAGCCTGGGACACCCCATCTTCTTGACACTACAGAGCCTGCTGCTTGCAGCTCGTGGTTATTCATGCCATTCCCAAGGGTAACTCTCAGGAGGCTGCATAATGAGCAGCGCCCTCTCCCTCAGCTGTGAGAGTGCGTGACTAACCGGCTGTGGTGGCCTCACCTAGCCAGTGTCACGTCTGCGTCGGTGGCATAGTGGTGAGCACAGCTGCTTTGCAGTGTCAGGTGTTGCACGTTTAGTCATCCCCATGAGCTCCATGACTCCTCCCTCACCAACGAGGCAAACTAAAAGTGATTTAAGTAAATGATTCTTTTTTTTTTTTCCTGGCAGGTATTCTGCGGATTGACCCTAGGGCTTTCACACAGAGCTAGGGCCCTAGCCCTTTTTTACTTTTTATTTTGAGAAAAGGTCTCATTGAGTCACTGAATGATCTAACTTCAGCTCAAATTTGCGATCCTCCTGCCCCAGAGGCCTTCTGGAGCACTAGGATTACAGGTACGTCCAACCACAACCAGATTACATGGTTTTATGGATGCTCCATAAATAGTTTATCAGTTGTTAATGGGACAGACATTCTTCATATAGGACTGTCCACCCCTTTTGAGCTCTCCCTTGCATGCCAGGGGCATAAAGCCTGGACACTGCATTGTTCAGAGGCCCTGGCCATCCAGACTGCTGTTACATCCTACCAGTGGGAATCGCTTGCATGACGTCTGAAAGATGAAAGAGGAAGGTGAGTCATTATTCTTAGACAGAAGCCAAGGGACAGTAGTAGACAAGAGACGGAAAGTTTTGCCAGAGGTTCCTAAATCTGCCACTGACGCACCCACGTGAGTGCTACTGGCAGGTGAGTCTTTTAGCAACCACTCCTCTGTGAATCTTCCAAATGGTGTATGAGCATTTGCTTCTTATATCTCCTATTTGTCATACCTAGAATGGCTTCTCTTTTCCTGGCAACATTGTAATATAGCTACATGACATTCTATATCATTTTTATATTATCTGTGGCTCTGTGGATGGATACCAGGCCTCCATTATTTTATTTTGTTATGATCAGTATAATGGTTACTATGAAAGACTTTATTAGTTATTTCACCAACAGCTATTTTCTCAATTTCCCTTACTAACAAAATCCGATTTTGGTTAACTTGGCAATGTATGCGACCCAAATCTTAATTTTTCAGTCCCCTGCAGTTAGGGGAGACACTGTTTTGGCTAAAGAGAAAAAATAGAAGTCCATATGGGATGTCTGGATAGGTTTTGTCCATCCCCCTTGGCTCTTTCTGTTCCCTTGGAATGATGAAAAGTGACAAATTTGTCATCTTATAATCACATGGATACAGTGAAGACCAGAGTCACTGAAAAAGCCTGCGATATCAGTGGTACCAGGGAACCAGCTTAGTAGTCCTGAATGTTGGTATGCATGCTTCTTGTTACATGAGAAGAATAAATGACTATACATTTTGTTACTGCTGTAATGATTTCTCTAACATGCTGAGTCTAATTCCTTATCTGATACATTGCATTTATTGCAATGTATTTATTGCATTATATTTTATTGCATTATATTTATTGCATTATATTTATTTATTTATTTATTATATTTATTGCAATATATTTATATATTTATTGCATTATTGCATTTATTGCATTATATTTATTGCATTATATTTTAACTTTAGAATTATTTTCTCTGATTCTCTGATTCCCAAAAGGGAATCACTATCAAAAGAGGTATGGACATACATAAATTTATGACACATGCTGCTCAATTAGTTTCCAAAAGGGCCCCAAAGGATGGCCACAGCATCCTTTGAAATGAACTGTATATTCTGGAAAGGGACCTTGTATGTATTTTCTAATCATCTTGCTGCCTGGCTTCCACTTTGATCAGACCTCTATTATACTGCTGGTAGGTTCCAAGCTCCCAGGCCACACAGTAGAGAGAAGCTCTTTTGGGGCCCTATCCAAAATAACTAGTCTTTTGTTCACTCAGAAAAGCAGCACATGGGATGATAACCCTACAGTGACTGTCACGGGCTGGTGATGAAAACAGTCAGTGAGATCTCCTTCAGAAATAATTTTACAGCTCCAAGTAGAATGCAGTGGTCAGGAAGACACAGGAATACAGGACAAAAAACAGTGAAAGGATGACAAGACCACCAGTGTGGCCGGTGGCTTACCAACAGCAAAAGAATGCACGGAGGGAAGAGTCCCTCGTCATTCTAATTAAAAGAGCACTATCGGGTAGCACAAAACGAAGGGGAACAGTTCTTGTGATAGCTCCAAAGCCACTGTGGCCTGAGAAGAGAAGCTAAAGAAACACTGTAAAGAGAAACCCCCAGCAAAACAGGGGAACCCATGCTTCTGTGTCCAAAGCTCAGGCCCAGCTTATACCTGCGCTCCTTTCTCCTCTTCACTGGCAGCTCCTGGGAGGCAAAGTTCCTGGCTGAGTCATCACACCCTTCACTGCTCCTACCACTCACTCACTAATACTAGCTGATTCATTCATTCACTCATTTACACTTTTTCTGCATACCATTTTCATTCATTCACTCACTTCATTTACACTTTTTCTGCATACCATTTTCCCCAAAGTGGTCGATGTACCTCCTAGAAGACTTACCAAAAGGGCTTACCATCTAGGAGAGGTAATAACTGCAATAACAACAGACAGGCACGTAGGTTAACAACCACAACAAAAGGTTGAGGACAGGAAGAATGCCTTCCCAGGGGGTGACTGGGAATCCTACAGAAAGAAGGCAGCTGAGCCAAACCTCGGGGATAGGAAGGATGCTGAGGGGAGTGCTCAAAAGAGAAAGGCAATGCATGTGGTGGAGAAAGAATGGCCTGTAAGCTGGGGAGACCTCATATTTCGTCCCAGTCTCTCTGAAGGCTGACAGGTTACACATCTGTTATTTAAAATTTGTAAGCCTCAGTTGGCTTACCTTTAAAAATGAGAAATACCACTCTTCCAGGACTGCTCATTGTAAGTAGTAGTTATATGTGAAAGTATCTTATAAATTATAAAAAGCACTGTGGCACACACCAGTAACCTAGCCCTCTGGGAGGCAGGACCAGGAAGATCGCAAGTTTGAGCCCAGTTCAGGCAATTTTAGTCACATAGCAAGACCCTGTCCCAAAATTTAAAAGGGGTTGGGGATGTCAATCAGTGTGAAGGCTATGAGTTTAATCCCCAGTACCTGCGAAACAGTATAAATATTATTGTCTATATTACATAATCTTACTATGATTGCTGTTATGTTTGTTCCACATACTACACAGAAAATAGAAGTAAAAAGTTTAAAAGTGTGGAGAGTTCAGAGTGTGCGTGGAACAAACTTATTCTTTTCAGATTGAAGATCATACATGAATTACATAATCGATTGTCATCTCTTGTCCCTTGAGACCCACAGACACACTCACATGGTTACATGAGTGTAAAATGTTAATGCCCTGGGGTCAGGTAGCTGTATCTTCCAGACACAGTAACTAGTACAGCACATGTAAACAGGCGACTGTAGTTAAAACGCTTATATTATTAGTATCTTTGTTACACTAAATAGGATTAAAGAAGTTACAATTTCCTGAAACTGACTTTATAATCAGGGAAAAATAAAACCTTTAGCAGAAGGAAGCTGGGTTGGGCCCATGTTCTGTTTCACACACAACCCTCGCAGGCTCCCTGACCAGTAGGCATAGAACATGGAGAAAGCAAATTAGCTTCCCTGATGACTGCAAATAAAAATACGGGATTTCACAGTGGAAAAACAGCATGGGGATTTTACTCCCTTTTAAAATACCACTGAGGGTGAACTTTCAGTCAATTTTTAAAGAATGCAGCATTAAAAGCATCTTATTTCTTTCTTATTGCCTACTTTGAGCTAAGTCTAATCAGTAGAGAAAAGATATATTATTATATGAAAATTATTATTTGTAAGTTCAGAAAATGGGCCACAGCAAAACTGGTATAAATACACTCTAAGATTTCAAGAAAGTGTCCAGAGGAAATACTTAATATTACTAATTAAGAAGAGACTGATATGATTTAAAAATCAATGTTCCTGCTTAGGAAGACATTTGTCTTTTATTAACTCTGGTAATTAAATAGTTTACAAATAATATTGATTTCAGCTAATGTTTGTATTTAACCAGTTTAATGATAAACTTGATTTTTTTTTTAAACAAAGCTTAATTATGTGAAAAACTTGCTCATTTCTATGCTAGCTGATCAGCTCCCTGAGAAACAGGCCCCACTGTTCACGGGGAACCCATGTGGCAACTGCAGGCAAATGCAAAGGAAACTGGCACTCTCTTTGCAATGATTCTGTGCCCCACAGCATTCGAGGTGGGATTGTTCTATTGCCAGATTCACTCCAGCCTCGTGGTGGACTTGCCATTCGTGGAAGGCTAAGAAAGTCTGAATGACTTTAAAATCATAAAGCCAGCTGGTGGCAGAGCCTTGAATCTGACTTTAGGACTTTGCTAAATTTGTGGTCCTTCTATAAAACCATGCTGCTAGGTAAAAACATATTCAGAAATATCTAAGAAACTAAATTCTAGAAAACTAAAAATTAGTTTTGAAAATTCAAACCTGCCAAATGCTCATATAACTGACCACCTCGCAGGCTTCTGGTAAATGGTTTTCATTTACTGAATGGTCTCCAAGATTTGTTTCTTCAGGGCCTCCACTTAATTAGACGTTGAAAAGAACATCTTCCCTCTTTGATTTAATAGATTTTTTCTTAATTTTAAGGGCAAGAATGTTTATTCAAAACATTTTAATACTTGATTTAAGGATAAAATTTTACCTCTTCTTTAGCCTCCCACCCTAGAAATTAAATTTACATATTTTTACTTCCTTTGTTATACAAAAGGAAATATTATTTTGTAGAGCAAAGCTCAAAGCCTTTGTAGAAACTTCTCTGCTAGTTCAGGCATGCACTTTCTCTGAGACCAACTAACAATTCTGTTATGGATTCCTGAGAAAGCCTTCTCACTGATTTTTTGCCTTTCTGCTGAAACTACATGCTTCTTTTTCTGACAATACATGCACACACACACATAAACACACACACACACACACACACACACACACACACACACACAAAGGATAAACTTCCTTTTCAATAATCTAGACAGGCTTCCTTTTGCCTACTTTATCAAATTTCCTCAGTATGGCTCCATTTTACCTGTTTTTTTTTTTTTAACTTTCCAGCATTGCCTTCTTCCTCATCAAGCTGACATCCTTCCCTACTCCCCTTCCTACCTCACTGCTCATTTTCACTTCATTCAAACATACCCTCTCCTCTGATACCCACTGGTTCAAGACTCCTTTCAGATGCCAAAATCTGTGGGTGCTCCAGTCCCTGATACACAATGGCAGAGTTGTTGCATATAACCTACACATCTCCTCCTAAGGGTTCCATATCATTTCTAGATTACTCATAGTATTCAGCACAAGGTAAATCGTTGTTATACTGTATTTTTAATGTAAAAATGACCAAGAAATAAAAGTCTGTACATGTTCAACATTTTTCTGGGTGTTTTTAATCCACAGTTGACTGAATCCACAGATATGGAGCCAGCAGACACGGAGGCCCAATTGTATGTCCTTCAAGGCTTACTTCCTCCAAGTAATTACACTGTTTCAAGTGTAATTACTTCTTAACCTACACACTCAAGAATCACATGTATGCACTTTATAGATTAAACACCCCCAGAGTTGCATGGGGCTTTAAAGAGCATCTACTTAAACTCTCACAATGATGATGCAGGAATTCTTTGGATAGCATTTAAAAGTAGATCAAAGAAAGAAAGAAAAAAAAGGTTGGGAGGAAATTCATCATACTAGAAAAGACAGATTTAAAAGCAAATTATTGTAGTGTTTACATGTTTTTCTTTTTAATCCTTCCCCTCACCCAAACCAATTTTCATGCTTTTGGGGCTAAAACTTCTCTGTCGAGAGAGTAATGTACAAGGTATACAACAAAAATGATCTCGGTGCCTTGCCATGCAACAGAGTTAGAAGTACATCTATGGACATGTTTTAAAGACTGTGAGCTCTGTCACAAGGGCAGTGTCACTGTGCACTGAAGGAGCAATCTTACCTCTAGATATAAAAAATGTCATAGCTTCTGTGGCATTCTACGTTCCAAACTCATTTCCCCTGCCCACATGCTTTTTAGTGTATTATTTTGTCATTTTTCCTTTGCTGCCTTTTAAATAGTCATTCTTGCCTATACTGGACTCTTCCTTCATTTTTGTCTATAAATTTTCTCCCTAGGCAATTGCGTCACACTTTCACATCCTAGGTTCCTCTACACTAGTAATGGTTTTAGCTGTAGACACCTTCCCAAGCTTCCCACTTGCCTACTGGGTAACTCCTGTTCTGAATATTATCAGGTAACAACCTTCAAAGTGTTCTTTCGCCACTGCAATGATCTCACACTTCTCCTTATGACTAATCGCTAGTGCTTCAATCTTCAAGAGCTCGGGCAGGCTTGGCATGGGACATGGATGGATCTTAGCAAAACAGCCATGTAGAGACAGGAAGACGCTGTGGCAAAGTGGGATGGAGGGAGCTGTAAAACTAATCTGCTGGGAAAAGGTGGCGCCGTCCTTGTGTATCAGCACCGCGTGGACATATTCAAACAGGCTGGGCATAGCAGACCGGGTAATCAGGTTTTAAATAACAGAGCTGCCTCATGATTTCATCCATCGATTCATTCACAGCAGGGTCTGAGTCCAGCAGTAGGCAGTTGTAATAGTCTCCAACTGGTTTCCTGCTATCTCTTCATTTCAAAATCAAATCTGGTCTCTATACTATCACGCCTGACATTTTTCAGTGGCTCCCCGTTGGGCAATGATAAGGGTATCAATCTTGGCCAGCTAGAAGCAGAAAGATGGGAAGGAAATATTAATAGCCAGTGCACGACTAATAAGGGAATTTTTTTCCCCCTGTACCACAAAGCTGGCAGAGTTCCAGAGTGATAACATCAGCCCAAGTCTCAGGATAAATGTGACATCAAGCAGAGCTGTGACCCCTCCTTGTTAGCATGCAGCATGATGGAGAGACACTAGTGTGGTTGTCATCTACTGCTGTTTTGTGGTTGACTGTTACCCCCACACCCATCAGGTTACCAGCAGATACGGTGACTTCTAAAAACATTTCTATTTCATAATAAAATAGATGAGTTTTGCTCATTAAACAAAGACGGTAAATAGTGGTAGCAAGAACTTGGTGAAGTTTAAATTCAGAAAATTAAAGCTCTATAGGGGTTTGTGCTTTGTTAGAACTAATTTCCTTCTCTCATTTACCTCCCCTTACATTTTGTTTTAAAAAAACTATCTTGACACGGCAGTCTTGCTCATAGAATTCCCTAGCCCAATCCTCAAATTCTATTCACAAGTGTACTTCTCAAAAATATATGTTGCCACTTCCTCCAATTAATTTTAAATGAAAAATGACTTAATGTTAACTGCTCAGAATAAAAATGAACCAGACTAGCACTTGTAGGACTCTTTGTTCTTTGCAAAGAACTGCTGTTTAATTGAAATACCAGCTCCTTCAACAGCCCTAACAGAAACATAACCTGTCACCAGTGGTCACAGAATGTTTAAACTCTTAGTTTAGATCCTTGTGTAGAAGTGACTGCTCTGATAACTCTCAGCATGACCCTACATGTTTCCTTATTCATGAGATCCATGAAGAAAACCCTCAAGTAGCTAGCGGAATGCCCAGCAGAGTGTGACCAGCAAACATTAGGTTTCCTCTTGTGCTGGCCCCTGACCTGCCCCTATGTGGAAGAGATATGGTCAGACGTGCTGTCTTTTTCAGGTGTTAAAGAAGAGCTGGCAAGTGATTTGTCCACAGCACTGGTCATATAGAAGCTCAGGTACCTAGACCAAGGCCACTGTTGTAGTCAAGGTTTTACTATAGAAAAGATTAAATACAGGTCACATAATTTATAGGATTATTTTATAATAGTCATGCAAAGAGTCAAATGCAAAAGAGTGTGCAAGACCTATCCACATGCTAGAGACCCAAGGAATCCAGCTGAGGGCCTGGATCCCACTGCAATGTCTTGCACAGGTCCAGCTGAAGACCTAGAGCCCATGGCAGTGTCCTCCATGAGTTCAGCTGGAGGCCTTAGAGCCTATGACAATATCTCACGCCAAGTCTGTATCAAGGATCTGCCTTGGGAAGGCCCAAAGGCCAGCGGCAGAAGCTAGAAACTCCACGCCAGTGGGGTGAAGGATCTGTGCCAGCAGGCTGAGGGATCTGCACTGGAACCAGGAAGTGACATGCAAAGTAAAGACTAGAGCTCCTCCCAAAACATCTGAAGCCATCCTTAGCCAGAGTAAAGTCCCGAGCTCTTCCAATAACAGCTGACTTTCTATCAGGAAAACCAGCACAAGAAGCTTCTCCAGGAGAATCAACAGCACCCCACCTTCCCCTCCAGTTCTTTTTATGTTGTTGGAAACAATCCTCAGGTGGGCCTTCCACATGCAACACCATGCTGATTCAGTTCAGATGAGTGTTACAAATTGCCCACCACTTGTCAGTTCACCAGAGCCACCAATGATCCTTACAACAAGATTTTCCACACCCCAGTCCATGGTCTGTTAGGAACCAGGCTGTACAGAGGTGAGTGGTGGACAAGCGAGCGCAGCTTCACCTGTAGTTATGGCTGCTCTTCACCCTTCCCATCAACACCCGAACTTTGCCTACTGTCAGATCAGCTGCAACAGGTGCAAACTATGCTGTAAACTGTTCATGCTAGGGGTCTAGATTGCACACTCTTGAACCATCCCCAAACCACCTGCCCCCACCCCCACCAGTGGACAAATTTTCCACCACATAACAGGTCCTTGGTGCAGAAAAGGCTAGGAAATGCTGCTTTTCAGGACTGACCCTACGATCTGAGGAGGGCTAATGACAGAAGGAAGTCACTGACTTGGCAAGAAAGATATCGCACAGAGATTATTTCAGCTCCCCAATCTACTTCTAGGGGTCTGGCAATATTCAGGAAGCTCAACAAATGAAATTTCTTAGCCATCACTCCTAAGGTACCACTGAAATAAAAAGTCATTTTATTGGTAGGAAAATAATATATTGCATTATCTGTTGCTTCTTTTTTTTTTTTTTGGTACTGAAGATCAAACTCACAACCTTGTGCTTGCCAGTCAGGCGCTTAGGCCACTGAGCTAAATCCCCAGCCCTATCTGTTGCTTCTTACCTTCATGTAAATAAAATCAGGTTGACATATTAAAAGTCCTAAAGGTCTTCACCCTGGACATTAGCTCTTTGGCCTAGATGTGCTAAGAAAACCCTGATATCAGAGGTCACTCTTACATTTATGAAATTGCAATCCTTAAGCCTGGAGGAAAAGAATTTGCTTTTTATGTGATACTGAGTTAAAAGTTGAGATCTCTGTTGCCATGGAGATGAGATTTCTCTGCCATTACTGGTCTTTTCCTGGCAGATAAAGTTAGTGCTATAATCAATAAGAAAGCAATACTTCATTTTCTGCATCCCTCTTGGGGTACAAGATTCGAACCAAAACCTTATAAAACCATTTTTGATGGGCCCAAAATGTCCATGTATAGAAATTTCCCCCTGTGAAATAGTTGCATACTCAATAAAAATGCCAATCTATGTCCTATTTTAGTTGAAGGATCCACTAAACATTCAAAATCCCATGTGTATGTAAAACAACCCTTGTCCTGCTGGTTCCAGATCAATATTTCTCCACTTTTTTTTTCAAGGTACTAGAGATTAACTCAGGGCCCAGTGGGAGGCAAGCACTCTACCACTGTGCTACATCCCCAATCTTCAAAATGGCTTCTTACTAAAAAGCCACCTTGAGCTGAGATTTCCTTATACCATGAAATTTGCATAAGGCCCCAGAGGTAAGTAAATCTCTTTAGAACCCAGAGCCTCAAAACTGTGTCAAGTAAAATTGTGCTATTAGACATCCTGGTAATAAATCCACTGCTATTAAGATGAAAAAGCTCTACCTTTTTCTTTTGATCATTTAGTCATCTTCTGGCCACCTGAAAGCCCTAGCCTAGACTGCCACAGGAGCACATTCCTCTTGTTTCCCAAAAGCTTGCTAGGGTACAAATCCATCTAAGTCTTTTGCAGTATGATGGATGAATGGATGACATCTCCTCCTGCTGCTCATGCATAAATGCTGAACAATCAACATCTACTTCCTGAAGAATTCTACTTTAAACTATGGCAACTAAAGTAGGATCTGTATTTCCACATTTATCCTTGACAATAGGAAAGTGTTTTCTATGTGTAAATGTCATGTCCTTCAAGGAAAAAACAAATGGGATAAAAAGGAACAGAGAGATGCTTCTAGATCCATCAAATTCAATGCATATGCATAGTTTATCCTAGGACAAAGACTGCATATACTGTTACTGATCACAAAATAGAAGGAACAAAGCTAGAGTGAATACCACAGGTTCATCAAACCTAATTCTTCCTTCTTTAGGTCACAGAGCTAAACTACATTTCCAAAGCCCTCATATGACTGAGCTCTAATCACTGGCCTGGAAGATTATCTTTCCCTATCCCACATGGTTCTCTCCCTGGGCAGATATAGGGGATCTAGTAAAGCGATGCTGAGGTCTAGATGATGGCAGACCTATCTTGTAAATGAATTCTGCGTTCCTAAATGACTGCGGTACCAGATTCATTTCTAGCTTGTATCTTGCTAACTGTATTGACCCAAGAGTGAATGGCAATTATTACATCAAACCACCAAGATTTTGTCTTTTATTTTTTTAAAGGAAACTAGTATTACATAACCTGATTAAAATAAGAAGCTAACTAAATATTGAAGTATTGTTCCTTCTGGGAGCTCAGTGTACTTTATGAAGTCAAAGAGTGTCTTGAACTAAGCCTATTTCACTTGAGGAATTTGGAGTAGCTCTTGGCAGATGGACAGTGTTTATTAATGCTGTGGGTTCAAGGATCAGGAACCATTCTTGAGAGTACAATTGTAGAATGTGTGGCCAAAAACATAAATAAAAATTCTCCCCTTTTACTTCCTCAAACGTTTCATTCCTATTAAAAAAGGAACAAAATAATGAGACCTGATGTACCATGTCAGGAAGCTGGAATCCACAAATATCATTTTAGGGTGGGGTGGGGGAGGATGAGGGAAAGAGAAAGGAAGAGCTAAAAATGTCCAATCTCTTTCAAATTATTCACTCATTTATATAGGATTATCCTACTGTAACACCACTTTTTGTTTTGCAAATATGTAGTATGCAGACTTGGTTGGTTTGATGGGTAAGGTTTGCAAGAAAATTACATGTCAGGGCTGCTTGGCTTATTGGTTTTGTTCTCTATAAATTCCCTTTTTAATTCAGCTTTGAATAATAACATTCCTTAATGTCAATGTGACAAATTAGCTTCAATCTTAATGGACTGTGAGAATTGAGACAAGAAGTGAGGACTAGCTGTGGTTCTTATCCTAGCAGGACAGAAATAGAGAATTAAGTTTAATGACAGTGTGGAAGAGAAGTGGCACATGAAGCATCCAGTGAATCTCCCCTACTGAGTGTTAGTTTCTCTTTTCTTCTGTTCCAACAACTGGCGCTCTGATATACGTAAAGCTTAATGGAAGTCTGATGGTCTCCACAAGTGGATGGGAAATGGGAAGCCAGCCAAGAGGTCCTGCTAGATCACGTTCAAAACTACCCCTTATGCTAATGAGGCAGCGACAGCCTTGGAGACTGGGGTCCATAATGTCTACTCCCTACCTTTCCACTCTGTAGGAACTCTGTGTAACGCCATCCTACTTATAACTTCCTGCCCAAGATGTCTAAATACTGGAGTTGGTAGTGGTAGGTGAGTGATTGTGAAACAGGAGTTTAGATGGATGTAACATTTAGTCAAAGATTTCAATCTTTTAACCCTTTATTCTTACTTATTAAAACATAACAAAAAATTGAAAGAATAGTCTTTGTGCATATGTAGACCATTATTCCAGGCTCTTAGGGATAAAACTGTAGTCTGTGTTATCTGCATATCCAGAGCAAAAATATGCATATGGACTCAAACTTCTTTCCCAGTGGAATAAAAGTATACTAAAACTGTGAAGGGCTTAAAATAAAATACAGCACCAGTTCTTCACATTAAAATTAGAGAAAACAGGCCCAGAAAGGATAAGTGACTTGCCCAAGGTCTAGTTCTCTGATATGACTGACAGATTTGATATGACAGAATGTACACACTCATGCATATTCACACATGTACAGTGACGGAAAGGAGAAATCATGTATAGTAATTTGCATGGTAAACCTCAGATGCCTGGAGGCAGTAGGGTATTTAAAATATATCCTTAAAGCATGCATCATGCAGTGAAATTATTCTTAAAGATTTAAAATTTAGGATTAGAAGTGCTTTTGCCAAGGTTTTATCAAAAGGAAATTTGGATTGGGAAGACATTTCCTTATATGCTCTTTCCAGGGATACACGAATCAATGGAGAACACATGTCTCAGAGATTTGTCAAAATATGCTCTCAACTAAGATTTCTGTCTCTACTTATAAATAGAATGGGATACATTTTAAATTGGGTTTTGGTATGTAAGCCTTTTCAGGATATTAAAAAGACCCTAAAACAGTGACTGATGCTATGCCTTTTACAATCATTTTGCATTACATAGCTTTATAGGTATAGTTCATAGCTATTAGGACAATAAGGAATAAATTACAAGCTGTGTTTATAATAGGAACAGAAATACTAACATCAGTTCAAGTAGTTTCAAGGAAGCTTCCCAACCTTTGTTGTCCAATACCTGGAAAGTAAAATTCAAGAATGTGCCATAGGTGGCACTGATACTTAGAAATCACCCTTAGCAGCTCCTAGTGAAGTGAACCAAATTATCTCTACAGAAAATAATATCAAACAAAAATGGGTTATTTCCCTTGGTCATCCAGTCTGAGAAGATGTCAACAATGTTCTAGAAACTGCATCCTCTGACTGATTAGAAATGCTGGAGCTGCACTTTGGCCAAAAGAAGGGAAGGCAGTTGCCCATTACTGGGTGAGTATTTTCCTACAGCTGGGTAATTCAAAGAACATCATTGAAGTTCTGCCCTCTCTGTACCTCCTGTCCAGTCAGTAGTTGCCTGTCTGTAGGGTTCTGGGTTCAGCAAACCAGTGGGAAGGCATACATCGGCAGAATGCCAAGGGAGGGCTTACCAACTCTCCCTTCAGCCTGCTTCACTGCTTCACAGGTGGCCACAGAACTGACTAGTCTCTCTACAGTTGAACAATATCCCACCTGGCATGGAGCAAGGGAAGCTGTATGGCACTGGACATGGAATGGTTAAACAGGATTGGCCACAGTGGAGGTAGGGTAAGAGTAGGACAGAAACGTAATACACTGAAAGCACCCATATGTCCATTCAGTGGAGAAACCATGTTTTCTAGCTTGGATCCCAGTCAGGAAGTTACTTTTCCCACCCAAAGTAGCTTCAATTTTTCCTTTTTAGTGTATAGTCAGCACAGAGGAATACCTGTACTAAGAGAGGATACAGAGAAATACAGACAGAGCCAGAGCAACACAGCCAAGTTAAATCTGGGCTAGGAGGCAGAGAAAGCTATGATTCTGGAGAATTTGTGGCAAGAAAGCAAGATTCTCTACAAATATAGCAATGAAGATAGTATCTTAATGACCTTCAAGGGGGTGCAAAAGTAGAAACTAGGATAAACTCCATATGGCTAATCCATGCTTAGCCCATATTTTCAAGGTTTGGTTAATTTATTGCAGAATAAATGCAATTTTTAAAATTTTATAACCTGATTCCTCTTTGAATCCTTCATCTGTTTTTGGAAAATGAACTATTTATTCACACTCTAAGCCAACCTTTATCTAACCAATTGCTAAACTAACCAGTACCTTCTATTCCTTTTCTGCATCATTCTGACTGACCTTGTATGCTGTAAAAGGTTTCTTTTTGGAATGTCTCCACATTGTCTGCTTTGAAGAGTCTGTTTTGTCTCCAAATATGTTTATATCCATTTTCTATCCATATATTTAGCTCATTTTAATTACATAATACAATTAAGTAAATATACTTCAAAATGAGAAAAAAAGACTAACAGGAAAGGATTGTTGGTATAGAGTTAATTAAGGTAAGTTTCTTTTAACCACACTTCAATTAGATGTCAAGGCAAACATAAAATTTTTAAAATATAGAAATCTAAGATTCTATATGTAAATTTCTTTGGCAATATCTCAAAGAGTTCTTGACCCAGCAAAGAAAAATAGAACTAGAAATTGTAGCTAATGTATCAGAAGGGTGATTTATTCAAGAAATAAGAAGCAAAACTCTAGCTGGAGGACCAATATACAAAGAAAAGGTCTTGGCCCTGCACTAAAAGATCACTAATGTACATTTACATCCAACTGAAATAAAATGTTAAGATATATTTGTGCACAGCAATTATTTATGATTGTTTTTAATCACGTTTCAAGAATGGGTTCTAATCATATCTGAAGTAATAGCTTTTACTGTAACTAAATGTCCAATCTAGCTTAAAACTTAACCCAAGGCAATAATTTAAACAGTCACTTCAGAAAATATTCAGACTCCTTGACAGCTTTCCCTCTCCCTATAATGGTGATCAGATCCTCCCGGTGATGGACGGTGCATGGAGCAATCAGGCCTTGTGCCTATGCTTTTCATGTGTGCAGTCTGGGATCTACTGTTCTGGAGCAAAATCTCTTGTTTTCTTGTTACCCAGTGGTCACTGACAGTCAAATACCAGGCTGGCCCTTTCTTTCACCTGCAGCAGTGTTCTCAGGTACACTGGCTATTTTCCCCTTGCTGGCTCAGCTCTGGCTTGTTGCAGACCCTAAAGCCCGTGACCCGTACCATGCAACCTGGAACCAATGGTCCCCCCCAACACTGCTGTCACTGCTGCTGATCACCGGACATCCCTGCTATGGGTTAATTGAGCTGCCTCACACTGGCTGAGGGCAGGGTTGGGGGGTTCTGCCAAGTGCCCCAACCCAGCCCCCAGTTCCAGCAGGAGTGCAGGTTAGAATCTGTCACCTGTAGGGCTGCCCTTCATTCCTCAGTCTCAAACATCAAAAGGCAGAGAAAACTGTGGCGATGCCCCTTGTGCCCACCTTTGTTTCTCACACTTTTTTTCTTTTCCTTCTTGCTGTCTTTTCCCTGGCAACACATAGGCAGACCTTTCTTTCTTCTATTTCTCTTAGAGCATATTGTCCTTTTTCCTGACACTAATCTTCTCCTAATTGTAGGAGAAGCTGTGACCTGGGTCCTCCACGATGTGTTATTTACACCTAAAGAGCAGACAAAGGAATTTAAGGACAAGGAGTCCCCTGTGCATTAGGAATTATGTGCCCTAGGAATAAGATAAGAATTTCAGGGAAATGGATGGGAGTGTAGTATTTAATAACCCTACTTCCATTTATATATTTATATATTTACTTACTTACCACTCCAGAATGAGGGTTCAAACATTTCTAGTGAATGCTTTTGTCATTACTATAAAATCTTCTCTATCTCCAATTGAAGATTAACATCTGCTACTACTGATCAGTATGTCAGTGTCTGGGCTGGGCTGTACGGTGTTGCTGGTGCCAGAGAGGACAAAACCATGTCATGCACATCTCTGTCAGAAGCACTGTCTTCTGAAGACACATTTTGGTCCTGGTGCTATTACATAAAAGGCATCTTTCTTGCTCCTAGAAGGTTCACTTAAAGGACAGGTGATTTTACCATACGTCTACCAGGGCCCGTGTTCCTAGGAGAAGAAAAGAATTTTGCTGGCTGCAGCACTTTCTCCAGAACATGACAGCCAAAAGAACACATATAGAATTGTGTTGAAGGCTGTAAGACTACTAAGACACAGAAGGGAAATGCCTTATCAAGCAAACTATCAAGCAAATGGACATAAAAATCTCACCATGACAACACTACACTAGTGCCTAATGACCCTGGAATGCCTAGGGTTCCCTCCTCATGTTTTGCTAATGCTTAGATGCACCTAGTGACAAATCCATATTGGAATCTCAGGCTGTTCTCTCCTAAGGTTGATGATCCCCAGCAGGTCTTTTAAAAAAGCCTCTTCACATTTACTCTCAGAGAGGTTCTCTTGGGAGAAATCAAACATACGTATTTTCCTAGATAAAGGCCAAATTTCATTCTTTCTATTCTGTTTGGGACTATCAGTCTTGAAGGGAGAAGTTAACCTTCCCTGCCCTCAAGGCAGTGCGGTTCATGAATCTACCACTGGGAAGAAAGGACTCTACCTCTACTGACTGAGACGAAAAGCCAGCATGCAGAAATGATTAGAGGTTGACACATGTGACAGATATATGGCAACTTGACGGCAGACTAAGCCAGGTAGGAGTCCCGGACAGGGTAAAACCTGTAAGATAGACTTTTCGATGGGGAGATTTGGAATTTAATGGCAAAATCTATTGTTAAAGACCCACCATGGCTCTAAATATCTGACTCAATGCTCTGGGCAAATAATCATCTTCGAATGTAGTGGTACTCAGTTTATGAACTTTTTTGTTTTACAATTTTGGGGAAGATGGCTGGCTGTTGTTTGTGTGGGGAAGATGGCCAGAGTTGTGTTTATCATCTAATGCAGTTTGTGAACAGAAGCAAAAGTTTGCCAAATGCTTTTGTTTGTGAACTGAATTATTTGCAAATAGAAGTGTTCATGACCTAAGGTATTATTGTATTTAGATTCTGCTTCAATTTCAATCATTTACTTTTTTAGCGCCTGACACATAAAAGCTGAAGTTTAATTTTGAACACTGTTAAGCTACTTAGTAACCATGTCCAGATTAGACTCAGCATTAATTTTAAGTTGACTAACTGGTTAATCTTTTCTCCAATTACTAAGTCCAAGTTTAACAGAGTGATAATGAATAGCCTCCTTTCCTCTACATAACCCAGATTTATGCTTCTGGATTATGTCTGCTGAACTTAATATTCTTGGATCATAATCGCTTTTTTCTATTTTTAAAAAACTCCTCTGTGTTCCATTTAAATGTGCCTGAAAATGTTTCCCTGTAATGGGGTCTCTTTGTAAGTGGAGAATCAGTATGTGGGCTGAGGTTGAAGCAGCTTCAGAGATGAAGAAGTGAGCCCCCAAACATTCTGTAAGATTTTAGAATTCCCGTGGATTTTGTACTCAAAATGCACAGAACTGAAGAAGGACACAATCAACCACGGAGAAATGAAACACAATTTCCTGTATAAAAGCAAAGTTCAGAGCAGCCACAGGAGGACTGCAGCCCCTGAATCATGGCTGGGAAGACATTCTCTCTTTTCTTATGATGAAAAAAGAAATTTGAAATGATGTGAACAAGTAAGAATTCTTGGGCTAGGAAGTCTCGATTAAACCCTTCTTGACACCTAGCACCATCGACTTCATCTATTGCCAACATCCTGGGCCAATAACTAGACGAATGACAACTTTCCAGCACAGAAGTTATCTATTTTGTCTTTATCTGAAGACAACTGGAAAAAGCTCATTAACTCTCAATGAAAAAGAATAAATCAAGTGCATTTTTGAGTATAGCTTTTTGGATAAAGCTGCTACACAACACCCTTTACTTTACATTAAATGTTCACAGCACAATCATAATGAAAATCGTTTAAAAAATGTACCTCAGGGTTTTTATTTCCTTTGTTACCAAATAGCATCTACCACGTCATTACTCTTTTTCTTTCAGTAATAGTTGCTTGCAGGTTAACGGTTGCTTTTATGAGTCGAGCAAGTCTCCAACATCCCTTCCAATGATTTCATCAATGATAATGTTTTAAACACTAAATGTTTCATGATTTCTATGATGACCAATAGGAAAGCTGTTGTTCGAGAGCAAGTCTGTGGAGCAAGATTGCCCAACTTTAGTCCTAATTCTGTGATTTTCAAGTTAAATGTTTGCGTGAAAATTATTTACTTCACTGTGAGTCTGTTTTCCTATCTGTAAAATGGGAGATGGAGAAAACTGTATCTCATACAGTTGTCATGGGAGTTAAATGCAAACAACTCAGAACAAAAAAACCACTATGTAGGTAATGACCATTGTCATCAAAGTCTGAATCTTTAGTAGCCAAGTATAGGTATGTATAAATCACCAGAACTTTTCACATCAAAAATGGTGAACATGACACTAAAAGGAGGTAAGTGGGGAAGCCCATGGCTCTCTATCAGGAAATCATGAGAAACTAGCTGTTTGTATTTTTTTAAAGTATTCTCTAAATGTTGGATCTTCATAAATAGGATAATTAGTGATTTATTTATGGGTCGGTTAAGATTTTTTTCAGGAAGTTATGGAATCCCTTCATGACTATAGCTGAATGGGCATCTATTTAACTAATTTTGTTATTTTTTTCTGAAAGCCCCTGTGCAATGCCTAACAAAGCTTTTCACAGAAGAACCTCTCAGAAAATAAGAGGGAACTAATATACATCACCCCACCTCTACCCCAGACCTGCATTTTGAAGTTTTGAGATTTAATGGAAAGTGGCCTTTGTCAGCAGGAAATTTCCTGATAGTCTCCTGTTTCATCTTTAAAACCCACACATATCCTGCTTTACAGTCTATGGCATTGAAAAATTATTTATCACCAATAAAACTTAACATTCTTTTTGTCCCCAAGAAAAACTGATACAGTACCTCTGAAAGCACAAGGTCTTCATCCATTTATCCCACACCTTCACTACTTGGGTCCTGTATCTGGGATGTGTAGGGACCACGACGTGGAGACTCAGATCCATGGATAATCAGTGACCACTGCCCCTGTTAAGGTTTCTCTCTGATGCCCACCTCAAAGCCGCTGATGCCCAAAGGTGGGATCTTTGGAAGACAAATGTTTTATAAGGGTATTATAGCTGACTTGCAATTAGGGGGTGGGGTCTGGTTGGAAGAAGTGAGTCAGTGTGGGTGTGACCTGAAGATTACAGCTCCCTTCCAGCTACTCCCTTGATTCTGTGCTTCCCTATCAGTATTCTGTGAGCGTCTCTGTTCTGCCATGGCCTCCAGCCTTGGAGCCAGCAGACTATGGACTGAAGTGTTAGCCAAAATAAACTTCTTATTCCTTAAATTGTAAATGTAATTTGTCCTAGCAATGAGGGAACAACTGAGACACCAACTATCTGGCTGAGAATTATCTAAATGTCAGAGAGAAGAGTTAGCTACAACCAAAGAGCTCATGCTCATAAATGAATAGTGAAATAATAATATAAAAAAATCAACTCATGAACACATTTCCTTACAGAGTTACATTGTGCTAATACCACTTACTGCTTTTTGTTACCCAATCTTTATCACTTGCCCAAACGTAAGCAGTATGGGCCAGGGCAATATGACATTTAATTGTTGATTACTTGGGGGGGTCATATCAGAATAACTAAAAGAGATGCATAGATAATGCATTTGTCAAATGGAAAAAAATCACAGAATTCAGCAACAATATAATAGACATCTTTGAAAATGTCTATTATTAAAAATATGTATATATTAACTGATATGATCACTTATCATGCCTTGAAGATACCTCTTCCTCTCCATAAAAAACGTTGTGTGTGAGGGGCTGAGTAACAAATAAAATGTAAATACCAGGAAAAGAAAAACATAAATATTCTAATATTAAATTTATTGAGACATCTGGAGATTAATACAAGTTACTTTTGGCTCCTACAATTATGAAAGGTGGTCAAAGTGGTGGCCAGTAGCTTCCAGACATTCATAATACAGCAGACCGCTAAGTGTGTATACATTTTTTTGTGGATTCCCTATATCTACGTATTTATTAGTATGTTTGTAATATATAATGTTCACATTCCTTGTGTGGAGTTGGTACATGTACATAATGCATCTTAATTTCTTTTTTCATCTCCTTTGCTTTTCCTTCCCTCTCTGCTCTACTGGTCTCCTGATCCACTTCCTTTTGTCAGTTTTGGAAAAGACCAAATGAGACTATAATGTTAATTGAAATAAATCAGACACGCGAGGTTAAATACTGCATGGTTCCCTTAGGAGAAATACAAAGTATAAACAAAGAACAAAATACTGAGGACAGGAAGTAGAGAGAGCTTTCTCAGAGGGAAAAAGAATCGAGAGAAGGAGGGGGAGTGAGGGAGGCATACAGGACGAAAACAGTAAGTAAGATATGGTATGTACATGCACCAACTCCACAAAAGGAATGCAAATATTATACACTGCAAACATGTACCAAAACATTAGCATATTTTAACAGAATTTAATCTTTTAAAAACTGTACTTCTAATATTTTGAGCATTTCTTTGCTGAGGAAGTAAAATGATGTTAGGTACTTGTACAACATCAATATCTAAATGCTTCTGGATGATGTTTTAGAATGATAAGTATTTCTAAATACTAAAAATATTTTAAACAAATTATTTATAATTAAATTTTTGATACTATATTTTAGTAGTTTGGGTTTAACTATGCTGTTTATGGTCTTTCTTTTGTCCATTCAGACCTTAGTAAAGAGAGAGTTGGCAGATTCTCTCTAGAGCATTTAACGGGATTCCTAAATAAGGCCATATCTTAGAAAGTCGATCTCTTCCTTCCCTTCCCTTCCCTTCCTTTTCTTTGCCTCTCTTCTCTTCTCCTCTTTTCTCTTGTCTTCTCTCTTTTAAAAGCAGCAAAATGGAATAGGAACCCAAAACATTTGGGTAGCCTTGACTATCTTTAGTTTTTAAATAAAAAACCATCCCGTGCATGCATATATAGATAGAGTGAATATGTTTTATCACAGTAGTCATAAACTAAGCTTTAAAATCCTTAGTTTGGAATCCCTTTCTTTACAACCAAAGGGAAAATAGCATTAAGTCATCTATTACTGTAACAATTTTAGGGAGGATGTTATTCTAATAAAAATGAGAATACTGTGGTATAAAAGTCAGCCCTCTCCTCTTTCTTATCTTTCTACTGTTAACATCAGGATAGTATTGAAATAATGAATACATTGTTAATGAACCACCCTTATTTCCAGTACATCTACACTGAAACGGTCTGTTGTTATTCAACCAGTTAATCACCATCTTTTGTTACATCACAGTGTTTCTGCTCATCAGGGCTAATCTCCACAGCCATCTGGTATTTGATAGATAATTGGCTTTTCCCACTCCCAGGAGCCTGAAAGTCATCTCACGAGAAACTGAACTAGACAATCTTACCAGGTAGACTGACAACTGGAGCTAACACGGAATAGTTAAAGAGATAGTTTTCAACTGAAGCATAGATTTTCTCAGATCCCAAGAACCTGGAATTTACCTCTGATAATGCCCTTCAGGATGACTTCCTCTAGAATCTGCGCCCACCTTCCCTGAGAGCCTCACCTGCTACCAGAACAACTAGCCAGCATCGCCAAGAAAAATCGTCAGCTCTTTCAGATGAGTATAAAGCACAGTCCAGGTTCTGGGGATAAAATAAAGAAATACACCATTCCTTTCCTGCTGAAATATTATTTTAACATTTTGTTTATCATAATTATTTTTCTGAGCACAAAAAAATCTGCAGAAAGTTTAGAAATTATAAAAAAGTCCAAGGTGAGTGCAGAGACGCATCTCCAATAATAACCAGTCAGTACTGTTTATAAACCCACAGATACTTCTTTTTCTAAAAAATGCAAATTGTAAGGAGAGCCCACAGTCTATGTTTCCCCCTTCCACTTACCAATGTGTCACAAGGCATTTTTAACAGGATCATGATGTTTTCAGTGATCCGTAAGCCATCTCATAGTAAATGATTTTAAAGTGCTTCTCTCAGCCACTTTGGATCCTGTAACATGTAATGCACCTAGTTTATGTCCTTATCTTTCTTTGGTATTGGTCCCTCAGGAGGACCTAAGGGCTGTGTTTAGGGTTCTGAAGGAGCAGACTCCACAAGCCCCTTGCGCTCTGCAAAAGTGTGATTCTACTGTCCTCAGTCCATCCTTTGAGCCACCTGCTGTCCTGCTCTGCTGACCCTTTTTGGAGTGATATGGAAACACCCTGTGTACACAGAACTGTTTCTTTAAAAGTCTGCCATTTTCTCTTGGAAACAACCCAAGTGCCCATCAGTTGAGGAATGGATAAAAAAGGTGGGATATTTTTATACAATGGAGTATTACTCAGCTATAAAGAAAGAATGCATCAAGGCTATTATAAGTAAATGGATGCAACTTGAGACCATACTCATAAGTGAAATAAATCAAACTCACATGTGTAAGTATCATATTGTCTCCTAGTGTAAGAAACTGAAAGAACAAATATAATCCAAAATTTATAATTAATATTGTGTAAGGGTAAGAAATTGTTCAAAGAGAAAAAGAAACTGGGAAATAGGAAAGGAGGAAAGAAGGAATGGAAAAGAAAGACACATAAATCTGTGTGTATATATATATATATATATATATATATATACATATACATACACATACACACACATAAGATAGCTAAAATGACTATACTACTGATTGTATTAGTTTTTGGAAAAGAACAGTTAATACTCATATGATTAGATCAATTTTACATATCTATATCTGGTAATCTAGTTTTGAAGGTAATAATATGCAATATTACAACCATTGTTAAATTCCTAACATCTTGTTATGAAAACTTACATTATTATTTTTTGGGCTGGTTGTTGTTTGTCTCTTTTGCTTTTTGGTTTTCTTTTCTGTGTCTTTTTTATCATAAATAAATAAAATAAATGTCTGCCATTTTCAATGAGAACGACAAAAAAGTTTCTAAATGAATCAAGTAGAGTGTCATAGGTTTTATTCTTATCAAGTATATCTCTTACATCAACCATAGGAATGCGTTTACACTTTTCTATTGTATGTATAAATGTGTAAATGTTTTTCGACATCCTGATATACATTCTTCATCAACATGGCTATGCAGTTTTTCAATGCGTGCCCTAGTTGGATAACTTAATGTTCTCCCATGTGGACATTATATGTGGTACTCATGTTGTTTTTAGCAAAAAATGATACCAATATTGTAAACATTCGGAGTTCACAAAACAAGTGACTTTCATTATCTCTTTCAAGACTCACAGGATCCCCTAATACAGACAGGTAGTCACACTCAAGTATAAGGCTTTGCACAATGACAACTGTATCAGCAATGCCAAGCATAGCGCCTGATACAGAAGAGTCGGTAACGGTTGAACAATACCAAGTTAAAAGTATCTCGCCCACATCCTGGGGCCAGTATTCAGTAAAGATGTTCCCAAACTCAGAGCCCTCACAAGTTCGGTGTCCCTTTTACCGTACTACACTGCCTTTTGCTAGCTACTCAACTGTCACTAACGAAGCTTTTTATTTATTCCCCACCCATCACAGGATACTCAGTGTTCCCTGTTCAGCTCAAAGATCTCCTCCTTGTTCAAGGTGTCAGGCTTCCATTCATAGCTTAAAAGATAGTTAGGACCTACAGCTGCATGAAAACTAGTGCATGTTCCATTCCCTGAAGCACTAGCCTCTGCTGAAGGTGCTTGGTCAAGTCAAGGAGAAACTCTGGCCCATCATCCTTGCTGTGATCTGACACTTGGTTTCAATGCTGAGATGAATAAAATCATTCGTGCTGTACCAAAAAAGGCACTAAGCAGAGTCTCTGCAAATCAGGCACATGAGGAAAACTGCAGTGTCTATTCTGTGAATCAGTCTGACTTAAGAGCTAACTCTTACTAAGGAACGGAGAGAGCGTTAGGAAGAGGTCATCAAACTGCCCCTGATGGGAAGTTATGAAGTAAAATTTAAGTTAAGGGAGTTGGACTATTTCTAAGATTCTAGTTTGGAATAGTGAAAAACTGAAAATTAAGAGCTTTCGACAGAGACACATAATCGTCAGAGAGCAAATTTCTGTTGTGGGATCAACTCAGGGCATTGTCAGCAGTCTGGGCTGTGTGAAAGTTTGTGGCCCATTTTAGTGCACAGGGAAGAAAAAGATTAGAGTACAAGGAATGCTTCACCTGGCAAAATTTTCTTTTCTTTTTTAAAAAAAATTTTATTTTAAAGAGAATAAAACAAAAGAGAACAGAACAAAGCAAATCAGAACAGAACATTGCAAGCAACACAGCCCTTCACAACAAGACAACCAGTCATCAACAGTAGCTACCATAATGTCTCTTTTCTTTGAAATAGTTGAGCATACCTTTACACACAATAATATCAAACATAACAACATAGTATAAAACCATTCCAAAGAATGAAAGCATTACAGGACTTCAAAACCAAATAACAGGAAATGAACGATGGCTACTATAATATCTCATTTTCCTCAAAAAATTTGTCCATACCATCACAAATAATAACATCAGATAAACCACAACAGGATAGAACCAATTAAAACAGAAGAACAAAAGCATAGTAGGACTTCAAAACAAGATGATAGTAAATCAGCAGTGGCTGCCATAATGTTTTGTTATCTTCAAAACAGTTGTTCATACCATCGCACATAATAAAATCAAACAAAACAGAATAAAACCAATAAAACAAATGAATGAAAGCATTATAAGACTTCAAATCAACGTAATAGGAAACCATGATCACCATAAAATATCTCATTATATTCAAAATAGCTTCCCCTACCATGTGACAGCATAAAATCTAACAAAACAATACAGAACAAATCCAAACTTAACAAAATTGTGTAACAATGCAAGAGTTCAAGAGACAATAAAAAATTGACATTAGTTTCCCTTCCAGGTGTTTCCTCCCCTTTGCTCTTACATTAACTATTTTGCTTTTGGATCCCATTCACTCCTTCTGTTTCTTATGCTATGGTTCACAAGTACGAGTTCAAACTGTTTTGGCCATGGACATGATCTCCAGTTGCATCCATTTACCTACAGAAACCTTGAGATTATTCTACTTTATAGCTGGGTAGCTTTCCACTGCATGAAAATATTGTATCTTTCTTATCCATTCTGCAGTTGATAGGCAAGTTACTCTTGCTTTTTTTTTTTTTTTTTTTTTTTGTCTCCTGTCACATGGAACAATTGTTTCTCTCCTTTGGTCTTCAGTCAATAAATTTCCTTTCCAGCTGGATGTGTTTCTTGTACACAGTATATCGACTGATCTAGTTTCATGATCTACTCTCCCTGTGTTTCCTTTTTTTTTGCTGACCTGAGGCCATCTACATTAATGGTTACAACCAGCATGCATTGGTTTGTCTCTGCTCTGCTATCCTCCTGTTGTTGGCCCTCCACTTTTCCCCTTCATTCAACTGCCTGTCTTGTTTGGTGATCCTTCTCTGCTGCTGTTCCTGGAGCCATGATCATCTTTATCTCTCTCTAGAATATTCTTTAGCACTCTCTGTAGGTTTGGTTTGGTAGTCATGAATTCCTTCAGTTCTTTATCATGGGAGTATCTTATTTTTCCATCAATTTTGAAAGACAGTTTTGCTGGGTAGATCAATCTGGGTTGGAAGTTTTTTTCTTCCAGGGTTTGAAACACTTCACTCCAAACTCTTCTTGACTTGATGGTTTGTGTTGACAAGTCTGCTGTGATTCTGATTGGTTTTCCTTTATATGTGATCTGTTTCTCTTCTCTAACAGCTTTTAATATTCTGTTTTTGTGCTGAATTCCTGGGATCTTGATTATTATATGTCTAGGTATAGATTTACTTTGGTTATGGCTAGTTGGCGTCCTATATGCCTCACTTACTTGTGTGCCAGATCCATTTCCCATGTTTGGGAAGTTTTCTTCTATTACTTCTGTGAATATGCTTTTAATTTCATTTGTGTTGATCCCTGCTTTGTCGTTGATACCTATCATTCTTAAATTATGCTTCTTTGCATCAATCCTGCAATCCTGTCTTCAAGTTTTGAAAGTCTATCTTCAGTCTCTTTCAAGTGGTTTTGCCAGCTTTCAATTGAATTTTTAATTTCCTGCATTTCTCTTTGAATCTATTTCATGCATTGTAATTCCTTCTACATTCATTCAAGGTTTCCATCATTTTCCAATGCTCCTCTTTATTGTCTGTGTTTTATTTAGACCTGCTGAGCAATTCTTTCAGTATGTTTGTGATTTCTTCTTTTACCTGAGACATTATTTCTGATTTGATTGCTTTTACAATCTCATGAAGTTGTTTCCTTCAGTTGCTATCCTCTCAGAGATTTCAGGTGTGTAACTTCCACTTTTTTCCATGACTTTATCTCCCAGACTTATTGTGTGTGGGCTTGAGGTCTCAGTTTGCCTTTTTCTCCTTCATCTTGACATTCTCCTGGGTTCCTCCCAACAAACTGGTTGTGGGGTCCCAGGCACTTCCCACGTTGGCTGCTCCTAGGCAGTGTAGGGGGATGGGACAGGCACCTGGGTTCCTCTAATTCCAGATTTACAGGGAGGTAGCAGGGTATGGAGCAGGCTTCTCCAGAGCTATGTAGCTACACTGGGGTTTCACTGACAATCAGGGGTGCATGCAGGTGGGGCTGCTTTTCTCAGCCTGTGTGTCTACACTGGGACTCCTGTAATGGTGGCAGACACACAGGGGTGTGTTTGTCTGATTCTTCTGGTGGATGATGGCTGTCTGAGGGAAGAAAGGTCCTCAAATGGTGGCCAAAGATGCACATGGCTTACCTGGCTGTGTGTCCCTGCTCCTGCTGGCTGCCTGCAGGAAGGAGCCTTCCAGTGGCAGGTCCCTGAAGGTGAAGGTAGATCTGCTGGTTTTCTCTGCCCACACTGGCTGCCTGTAGGACATGGCCTTTTGGTGATGGTGCACAGCAGGCAGAGGTGGATCTGTCTGTCTCCTTCAGCTTGTGCTAGGCGTGGGGAGGAAAGGGCAGCACCCAGCAGGCAGAGGCAGATCTTCTGGTTCTCTCTGCCTGTGCTGGGCGCACAGAGGAAACCAACTGGCAAAATTTTCTGAAGGCTCACAGATCCAGCCCACTGAGCATATCTACCCTCCTATTCCACAATAAAGCAATGGTTAGAATATCTTCTTCCTATACAGCTTTCAAGGCTGCACTACAGTCCACTGAAACCTTATTTCTGGTATAGAAAGGTGCAGAGACTGAGAAGAAGCAGTGGGAACCTCTGAATGATTGAGTCCAGGGCAGAGTCCAGGCCAGTGGCCTGGCCAGGGACAGTAGGAACATCTCTCTCCCATTTCTCCAGTCAACCACGACAGCCATGACCACTTATAATTCTCTTTTCCAAATCCTGCCCTCCTTCATGCCTAGGAGTGAGGAATATTTGGGCAGCATCCCCACTGCGATGTAAGTGGGGCTGAGAAACCCATACCATGCCAGAGGAACACACGTGGCTTTTGCAACTCTCTTAGCTACTGCCTTCCACATTGTTGGCCTCTTCCCTACTGGGAGGAGAAGATAATGGCTACTTTATCTGTTAATTTCCCCTAAGGGAAAAGGATACAGGAAGAGGAGTGCCAGGCAAGAAGGCAAGAAGCCAAGAGCCCATCTTGAAAAAAGGGTTTCTCAGTCTTGCCTTTCTGAATCTCTGTCCCTCATGAATATTTATTATGCCTACCCTTTCCCTTGGCATGATCTGGAGGTTCAAGACTGTGGCAGGTGGGAACAGGGAGAACTGACGGGTATGTACATGATTGAAAAGCTGGCAACAGATAGTAAACACAGCTTCCTTGGATGCAGACTCCTACCAAAATCTTCATGGAATGGAAGAAATCCCCAGCCCCAGATGTTACTTTCATTTACACCTTGCCTTTTAGAAACCACTCGCCCAGTAAACTGCTTTATATGCTTCCAGAAATAGACAGAATGCAGCTGGGAGCTCTGAGCGGTGCTACTTGGCAAATCATTCAACTGCATACAAATGATAGCTATTATACAGCCGGGATCCCCTAGAGAAATAATTTCCATTCTCAACTCTACTCATAACCTGATGAGTCAGTCGAGGTCAGCTTGGAGCGGTGTGCTGAGGAAGCCAAGAGCTCAGGAAGGATACTCTGGTAGACCTGGAGGTGTGTTAGAGTAAATCTTTGCTTCCGAAAACCACATCCTGCAATCTGAGGCATGTGCCCTGCAAATGCGTGTTGGACATAAGAGAGCTGCATTGGTGGCTCAGGAAGCCATAACCCAATTTTGAAGGAACAATGCAGGGACATGACATGACCTGAGCCCCACTTTAGGCATCAGGGTCCCTGTTTTGATGATATAATGAGATCATACTTCAGCTTAGTCTTCTTGTATCATGCCAAGTATATCACATTTTTTCTCTGTGTCTAGCAGTTTCCCTTCCTTTTTAAATTTACTTGCTGTTCAACAATAATTAAAAACAATAAGTAATAAAGTAAGTTAGTAACTACATTTAATTACAGCCAGTAAAGTTCTAAGTAAAGAGCTATGGAGCAAACACAAGGCCTTAACGCATTGGCTTTGTGACTGTAGAAATCTCCTTTTGCCCTGGTTTCAAAGATCTGTGGCAGTACACTAAGAATTCGATTCATCTTCCCTATATTTGAAAAAAGTACCTAAGAGTTAATGATCCTCAAGTATGCTATTTACTACAGTTTAGTATAGTCTTATACACCGATCAGTTTAGAGTTTACTAAAATCTTTCCTTTCCTTTTTTTTTTTTTGGCAGTATGTGGAACAGTTATAAAAACTGGCAATCTGTGTATCCCTAGCTTTACCTCCACAACTGGCAACCTTACTTGTGCCCACTGGACTTCTGTTCTGTTACACTGACATAGAAATTAGACCCAACACACACACACACACACACACACACAGAGCAACAGTCACAGACTCAGCCAGGCTTCTACAAGTTTTTGAGATTAGGAGGCAGGAAGACAGCAAAATACAATTGGTGGAGCTGTTGCATATTAAACACGGTATCCAAGACTTTAAAACATGATTTGAACATTTTGTTATGGTTGGAAAATATATCCATCCACTTTGGGCATTTTCTTGGAGGAATAAACATTTTAACTTTTAGCCTTATTTCTCAATTAGACAGCTACTGCTTCCAATATATCATTGCAGAGAAATCAGAATGAAATGGAACCATAATTACACTAAGTGCTCATCTCTTTGTTTTTATCTAATACAATTAATGATAATAGCTAACATTTATTGTGTGCTTATGCGTTATTCACTCATTCAGTAAATATCAACTGAATACCTACAACATTCTAGGTACCATTTTAGGCACTGTTCTAGGCACTGGAGGCACAACAGACAGGGCATAAAAAGCCCCAGCTTCATGAAGTCGATGTTTTAATCGAGATAAACAAGCGGTAGACAAACAAAAGTCCTGAGTGATTAAGAGAGTGCCTCTGGAAGGTGTTAGCTTAGATCTGACAGCGAGGGAGACAGGGACAGGAAGATCAGCGGACAACAGAAGCACTTGTATACAAACACTGAGGCCGGAACTTGGCAAGTTAAAGCAGAGGATTTTAAATTGAGCATTTTAAGAAGTGACGTGATAGAACTCTCATTTTTAAAAGATCACAGAACGCTGCATTGCGAGACATGGATAAGAGAGGGCCATTTAGGAAACCACTACAGGGTGACAGTGTACCATGAATGTCAGGTCCCACACTCAGCAGCCCACCCTCAGATGGCGCCCGGAGGAGGTGTATGAAACTTCACGAGGTCAAGGCTTGGAATAAGGACCCCTGGACTGATCCAGATGCATAAGAAGCCAGTGGAACTGCTGGACTAGCAAAGATAGGCAAATGGGTCCTCAAAGCAACAGAGGTGTGAAGGCACGATCAGGTGAGGGGGGACAGCAACATGTGATCAAATGGAGAGATTCACCCTTCGAAGCTCTGTTCCAGTGGTGGTGAATGTATGCTGCAGCAGGGTGTTCCTTATCCATGAAAGCTCTGCAAGGTTTTGCTCTAACTGCTCCATGTACTCTAAGCAGGAGCACTTGAGGGTGGCCAGCCCAGCCACACCCTGGTTCTAGGAACCTGCCCCCAGGGTTCAGGGCTGAACTACTTTTAACCTAAACCTGGAGGGACAGCATTCAAACCCTCGGGAATAAACCCTCCGGCTCAGCCCTTTCCTCCATATGGAAAGAAGGCCTTGCCTGGTTCCTGATGGCAGAATGACAGCATCACTGGACCCAAGGAACTCTTCAGGGGTGGCTATGGCATGAGAACCGGGAGCACACCTCTGCTCTCTCAGGTGCATGCTTAGAATCTCTATGGAAGGCAGCACAGTGGCTGCTTCCAAAGGTGACTCCCCTGCATGTGGTCAATTCCTTTTTTTCCAACCGATGCAGCTTTCTAGAACCAGCTTCCCATTCCTGACAAGTGCTCAGACTCCTGAGCCTGGCAGCAGAAAACATTAAGAACCCTATGTGATGGACCCTCACAGAGTCAAAGACTTTGAACTTAGGGACAGTGTCCCTAGAGAAAGTCCGTGTAACTCAGATGATGCCTTCTGCTTCAGTTGGCCAGAAAGCAGCCAGTCCCCTCACAAGCACGGCAAGGACACTGCTGCCATCCTCAGCGGTAACCACCAGAGAAAGTAACTGTGAATTGGGCATGTTTGATGTCTATCCCCAACTCCCTCTCCCATACCTTAACCCACTCCCTGCTTCTCGACTGGTACTCTTTATTTTCAGGAACACTGTCCCTCTTCTAGTCCTGCCTGGAATTTCTTGAGACGGAAGGGCTGGGAATCATTTCAGTAACTGAGTAATACCAAGAGTCATCACATTGCTGGCTGCCCATGGTTACTTCCTCCTGCTGACCTTTCCTTGAGCTGGCTAATGTCAGCCAGCTGCTAATCAAGGCTGGAGAGAAGTTGGTGACTATAGCAGAGTGACAGTTCAGCCTCCATACGTGTTCTCCAGGCTGCAGAAATTCTGCCCACCTTTCCCAGCCATGGAGAGTGTCATGGTTGGGCTGTTGGTATGTAGGTACAGTAAATGCTTGACCAAAAGGATGAGAGAAAGGCGAGATTGGTTTGAAACAAGTATCTTTTTTTTTGAAAATGGAGCTTAAAAATGTACCAAAGACACAAAGAATTCCAGTATGCAGCAGAAGTGCCAATATAACATATCTAGAAGCTGAATATACCAATACTCAAGTAGCATTAGGGATGAATGACACACATCCAGAGTGTACTAGAAGAGTGAGTTGCATTTCCAGCCAACCACATGCCACGACTTTAACATGGCACATTCAGGTCTTGCTCATGCTCCATACTCAACATCAGTGAGCTGGTGGTTTTACTTATCACGGCCACTCAGGTGAACCCAGGTTGATTAAGGCTGGTACTGCTTTCACAACCACACTGAAAGAGACAGAGGGACAAGTGATGTTTCACTCATAGGCTCTTAAAAGCTTTTAACTGGAAGTGACAAATGTCCATTTAGGTCCACGTCTCATTGACCATACTGGGTTACTGGGCCAGATAAGTGCAGTCTGCTACTTTTCTGCTAGGGAGAACATAGGATACTCCATTTGGAGATGTTCTCTAAGGGCCACCTGCCCTTACAAGGTTCCACAAATGCATGTGAAGAGTGACTGACTGCACGTTTCATTGTTTTGGTCACATCTAATCAAGCTGAATGCTATCTACAATGCTTTATGCTCCCTACAGTCATCCCTTCTGTTTGGCCTTTGTTTTGACAGGGAAAGCTCCTCTGAAAGTCATTTGGATAGATTTCCCCCAAGGAGAATTCTTTCTGAAAACACTTGGGGTGAATGCAGAATTCCTGCCTGGGCAACATGGGGAGGCTCAAAAGCCAATTGCTTCATCAGCACCAGCCTCAGAACAAAAATCACAGGTGATAATGAAGAATTTGCTTCCCTGACAGTTTCTCTAATCTATCTTAATCTAACCACCAGCTGTAGTGTCTGTGGCTTGCTGCTTCACTTTCCTTTTACAAAAGTGAGTTCATAATTAACAGTGCTTATCTCATATGGTTGTTGTGGATATTAAATAAAATAATGCACTAAAACACATGGTAAACACTCACTAAATTTTATAGTTATTAGTTTCTTTTCCATATTGCCAAATGCTTCCACTTGAGTTAACTGAACTCAGACATTAACATGTGATTAAATTTTAGAGTTGGAAGGGCCTTTGGAATTCACCGACTCCAGAGAAACTTTACGTCTTTGTCTGGAATCACATGGTTCCTGAACTGGTTGGGTCTGGGTCTCCTAACCGCTCTTCTCATTTAATTTGATGGCTAGTAGGAATATCTTCTTTAGAATGGCATCTGATGCAATAATCTGCTTAATTCTGTGTAAATCAAGGTTGATTTCCTGTGGTTAGTTTTCGTTTCTTGTGAAAAATCTACCTACTTAAGGCACACAGAACATAGCCAATTCCCAATACTGTTGTGCCTGAGCACAAAAGGAAAAGAGGCTAAATATTGAATCAAAGCACTTTGCAGCCTAGAGGTAGGATTTCAGTCTGAAATTAGTTCTATTTTGCCCACCAGCTTAATGATATTGTCAGTTGTTTTCTAATTAAGTTGCTCTAAACTGCTAAATTGAATGAATTTTAAGGGCTAGAGGAAATGCTTGCTATATTCTGATGTACTTTAAAGTGAAAAAATTTGAATTGGTTCTTCTTTAAAGGGCTTAGATAGCACCTTTCAGAAAACATCTTTAAAGTGTTTTTTTCCAGGTAATTAGGGCCTGGAAATTCAGCCAAAGCTTCCATGTTCTCCAGGCTGTTACACTTAACAGTCTTAATTGTCCAAAGGATACCACTGAATTTTCCTGTAAAACAGAAATGATTACCCTTGTAACCAAGGGGAGACATGTAGAGGGGCCATGAGACAAATGCATTACACAAACAGATGGCAGCCATTTCTAAAACAACCTAAGATAGAATTTCTTATTTTTCTTTCCAGAATCAACTCATTATTCAGTGGAGAGGCAGATGTGCCATCCTAGCTCCTCGTCTGCCTTTATGAAGATTCATTGGAGATAGCTCTTGACCAAAGTAGGTGAGGTAAACTAAAATCAGTATGTTGCCTTTACATTGTGGGGCCAGGGGTAATGCCTCTTTCTGGGGAGAGAGCCTGTTTTGAAACAGCGATGTGAATCCCAGCAGACCAATTGTTTGCACAAAAATATGCCATTGCTGTTCCTTAGCAACCAATGCTGCTCCTCAGAGGCCCTGTGGGTAAAGAGCTAAGTAGCTCTTCTGCCCCTTTGAGCTAAACTCTATCCTGAGATTCTGATGGCAATAAATGGTTTGCTGCCATCTTGGAAGCATTCAGCTGACAAATCCTATCCATGGAATTGAGAAGCCAGATAATATCTTGGTCAACAGAAAATTTAAAACAATCAAATAAGTACATCATTACTCCACTGTGCAGGTTAACTGTAGATACATAAAATAGTATCTGCTCTACTCTGGTTGGCATCTACTATGACATTAACTCTTCATGGCCCACTTTTCTGCCACTGAAAGCAATAATTTATGTATGAGGAAACCAGAATATCAAGAGTCTGTTGAATGCGGAAACAAATACTATAATCTCTACTGTACTTAATTTAACATAGCAAGATACCACATATTTGCTAACATCCTGTAATGAAAAATATCTAGGAACTACATATAGTTGTTCTACTGATATTCAAGCAAGTAAAAAATCAAAGATGTGTCATTCAAACCATTAAGTTAGGCCATAAACTATAAAGCTGGCCTAGTTACAGTTCAGTAGGCTCTTTGTTACTGGTTTTTATTTCCAGAATTTCAATTTTGGGTTTCATGCCAGAGATTTATCTCCTTCAAGTTTTTAGGGGGGACCCTTTTACGGGTTGGTTTCTTGGCATCTGTAACAAAATGACCCTTCAAAAGAAATTTATGCTTCACAGCATATGTGGATTGTCATTTGATTTCAGAGTGGAAGTTGGAGTCTCCTTAGTAACCTGGTTCAGATTTAGTATTATTTACTCATTTGTATATTCATGTGTTCATTTATTCAACAACTATTTATTGGCCATCTTGGTGCACTAAATTGGGATACAGACTACGGAAGCAACAAGACAAACATGTTCCTTGGCCTCAGGATTATACTCCCAAGAGGACAACAGACAACTTTTTACTTTTTAGGTAAGTAGAGGTTAAAAAGATGAGCTGTTATGAATGTGAGCTGTTAAGAATGTGACTCTAAAAGCACAAGCAATGAAAGTAAAATAAAGAAGTGGAACTATGTCAAACTACAGACCTTCTCACATCAATGAAACAACCAACAAAATGAAAAAGCAACCCACAGAAAGGGGGAAAATATATGCAAACCATGTATCACACAGATGGTTAATAGCCAAACTATATGAGGGATTCCTACAATTCACTAACAAAACAGACCCTGATTTTCAAGATGGGCAAAGAACTTGAATACACATTTTTCCCAAAGATATACAAATATCCAACAGACATGTTAAAAGATGTTCAACATCTCCAATCACCAGAGAAATACAAATCAAAACTAGAGTGAGATGTCATTTTACACTTGTTAGGAAAGTTGCTACCAAAAAGTCAAGGGATAGAAAGGGAAAAGGAAACCCTTGTACACTGTTAGTGGAAATGTAAACTGGTATAGCCATTATGGAAGAGCGTGGAGTTCCTAAAAAAACTAAAAAGAAAAGTCCCATATGATTCAGCAATCTCACTTCTGAGTATATATCCAAAAGAAATGAAATTGGTATCTCGAAGAAGGATCTGCCACTGCAGCTCTATTCATAATAGCCGAGATATGGAAACCACCTATGCCTCCATCAATGGGTGGCAGGAGGATACTGAAAACATATATGTGCAATGGAATTATTCAGCCTTTAAAAAGAAGGAAACCCTGCCATTCATGTCAATGTGGATGAACCTAGAAGACATTATTTTAAGTGAAACCAAATAAATTTTATTTATATGTAGAGTCTAAAGAAGTTGAAAGCACAGAAAGAGAGTAGGATGATGGCTGTCAAGAGCTAGGTCTGGGGGAAAATGGGGAATTTATGTCAAAAGGTACAAATCCTCAGTTACAAGGTGAATGAGTCCTGGACCTAGTAATCATGCCTAGTAATAATTATGCCTAGTAATGAGTAATAACAAGTTATTGAATACTTGAAATTTACTTAGATATATCCTAACTGTTCTTATCATACACATGCAAAAAAAAACAATAAGCAGGTGAGATGATGCATGTTAATTAGCTTATATGTGGTAATAACTTTGCAATACATCTGTATTTCAAAACATGATATTATATGCCTTCAGTATTTACCTTTTACTTGTCAATTACACCTCTCAATATCAGGAGGGGGATGTGGATAAAGGTGAACAGTTTCATTTCTGGGCCTTTGGGGTGGTGAGGGCTAATTCTCTTCGGTGAGCAATTCTCTTCTCCTCTGTATCAGCAGTTGGGAGCATAAAGTTTAATTTGACTGACTTAGACATTTTTTTTCTCTTATGATGTAGGCGGGGCTAAATGACTTTTTAAAAAAACCTTAGCAATCTATTGGAAAGCTGAGAAGAGCTCTTGAATGACAGCTATCAGGAGTGTAACTTGAAAAAAATATGATGGAATCCTGTTAATAATATGGATTTATATTTTGAATGCATGGAATACCTTTAAAAGGAATCTAGATTCCCCCCAACTGGTGTTTAACATGATCTAATTAAAACATAATGATATGATGGAAGCAGTATCCTCATAGAAGCTATTTCTTTTAAAAATCAATGTCCCTAGAAACAAAATGAACACTACAAAAGCAGACTCTCTCCTAAGTTATCTTGTGCAATTTCCCACTATCCCAAGAAAATGACTATTAAACACACTATAATTATTGCTTTTAAATGTTTCCTAAAAAATGAATAGCTACAAACTTTCAGGTAACACACAACCCATAGCACAATTTAATTGCTGCATATGAGGCTGAGCTTTGTAATCTTGGAAAATATTTGATTCTAACATGCAATTGGAAGGCTCCTCAGACCTTCACTTATGAGGCCTTGATCCTTTTAAAGTCAGGGAAACCTGGGTAGATACTAGATTCTCTTTTATCTGTAGTGAAATAATAAACTATAACTCACATGTTTTTAGGACATAATCCTTGAGAACACTGTTCTACAGTTTCCTTTCTGAGGATAGTTGAAAAAAATGATGCCCTATTTGTTTAAAAACTACCAAAAAACCTAACTGACTTTCAGAATCAGGTATGATTATTTGAGAAATTACTTTAAGAATAAACAAAAATGTTCTAACTTACAAGCAATAGATATTTACTTGACATATTTTAATAACACATCAGTCTTCTCCATCATTTTGTGCACATTTGCTAACCTATTCATTAAAGAACATTTTTTAAGAGAGTTACATTTGCAATCAAGATTACAGATTTTTTGTCTGTAATAGTTCTAAAATAAAAGGACAATATACATACTTGGAAGTACATACTTGCTAGTTAAAATGTAAGTAAGAGGACTGCGGTCCTCTGGAGTCTATAAATGCAAGTGCTCAAGAAATGCAAAACAAAAATGTGGGAAGGAATTTTAATTTTAGTTGGCAACAATTTAGATTAATGGAAGAGTTGTAAAGATAATAGAAGTGTACTTGCAAAATATATCCTATACCCAGCTTCTTCTTATTGTTACAATCTTACAGAACTTGATACAATTATAAAGTAAGGAATGAATATTGGGACAATGCTATTACTAGTAGCTGTTTTTTATTTTTAGTTTGTACTGGGATTAAGCACAGGGCATGCTAGGCAAGTGCTCTATCACCAAGCGACATCCCAGGGACAACGTTACTAAGTTGCAGACCTGTGATGGTTAATGATGATTGCCAACTTCATTGCATTAAGGAACGCCTAGTAGATTGGTCAAGCACACATCTGGTGTGTCTGTGAGAGTTTGCAGAGATCATTGGCATGCAGTTAGCCAACTGTTAGGGAAGATTCACCCTGATATGGGTGGCACCATCCAACATGCTTGTATTCCTGATGGAATAAAAGAAGGAACGAGTCAGCCTTCACTTGAAATTTCCATTCTGCTTGAGCAGTCTTCACTGCTGCCATGGCTTATGGACATCAGACTTCACCCTTTCAACACAGACTCACACTAGTGGCTCTGCAGAAAACTCCCAGGCCTTTAGTCTTGACCTGATGCTACATCCTTGATCTTTCTTGTTTTGTGGCTTCCAGTTTCTTAAATTTAGGTGCTGCTGTATCCTCTGGCTCTCCAACACACACAGACGGTCACCGTAGACTCTCCCACCTCTGATCTGATGAGTCAGTCTAATAAATACCCTTGCATAAGCGTGCGTTTGAGTGTGTGTGTGTGTGTGTGTGTGTGTGTGTGTGTGTGTAAAACTGATTTTGTTCCTTTAGGGAACCCTACAACCAATACAAGGTTTTATTCAAATTTCCTCACTTTTTCTGCTAATGTCCTTTCCCCATTCCTAATCTAATCCAGGACCCTACATTTAGTCATCATATCTCCTTAGCCTCTTTCACTCCATAGTTTCTTGGTCTATCCATGTCTTCACTTTTTCATAAGCATGGCCCTTTTGAGGACTGGGCAGGCATTTTGCAGAGTATCCCTGACTTACGTTTGTGAATATTTGGCAGAATCACTTAGAGGTGAAGTGTCTTTCTCACTGGATCACATTTATCATATTGCCAAGATTTACTGTTGGTGTTCACTTAATCCATGTAGTTAAGGCAGTATTTACTAGGTGCCTCCACTGTAAAGTGAATTTGCATTCCCTTCTTACTATATATTGAGTGAAACTGAGTTACTAAGTTCAAACCATGGTTACTAGAGGGCCATGAAGCTTCACTCATGCAAGGAGACAATACTGAGTAGTTCTCACTTATAAGTTAAAAGTGCCACAAGAGTAGCTACTTTAGTAGAGATACTTTCAATCTATAGAAATATATCATTTCTCAAAGTTTTGCCCTACTTTCAGCATTTATCAGTTGGCCTTCTCTGTGGCTATTTACTGTGGTGTTCTAAAGGTGATCTCATATTTCCCTCTTTCCTTTTATATTTAATAACTGGAATTCTTAAGAAAGACATATTTATACCTCCCCTACATTTATTTGCATTGATGTAGTCTCATGGATATTTATTTTATGCTTGAGCTGTAAGCCAGTGGTACAATTAAACTTATTTTGTTGCTAAAAATGCAGCAGCTTTGACAATTGGAAGGTTTTTTTTTCAGATTTGCCTCTGTGCCTTTTGACATGTTCTCTCTCTCCCCTCCTCAGCCTTCCCTTCCCACTCACCCCCATCCCTTCCTCCTTGATCATTTCTTTACTTTCTAGCATTACAAACTACTCAGGATTCACCAGTCCCAGAATCAACCATTTTAACAAGAAGCCTGGTTCATTTCATTGAAAAGCATTTAGAAACCAAGATTTGGGTACTTAGTATTCTCATTGCTTTTAAGAAGCACCTAGAAAATATATGTATATATATATATATGTATGTAAATATATTTATATTTATTTCTATATCTATCTGTATATGTATTAAAGTAAGTTATTCTTACCAGTATCTTTAACTTCAATTTCACATCACAGGATTCTTTCAAGCTTTCAATGCAGGGCAGCTTTTTTTAGAGGCACATGTTAACCTAAGAAAGTATTTCTCAAAATAGGTTAAGTCCTTCCGTGGAAGAGCACTTGCTTAGCATGCACAAGAGCCTACGTTTAATCCTCATTATCAGAAAACAGGTGAGTCTTTGTTCAGTCTAAAAGAGGGAAATACTAAAATGGTCAATAATAAAATTTCTTCAAATAAACTGTAGTAAGCTACACAGGTAAGAAAGTAGATAAGATGTTTTGCTAGAAGACAAAGAATTATTTGATGGAAGGTTTTCATTGCACCAAGGTTGAAAACTTCTGCCTAAGAGTATCCAGGCCCATGGAAAATTTAGATGCATTCTAATTGCATGATTTCTTTCTATAATATCTCAGTGGAATAACCATTGAGTTTCAACTTCCCTTCAAGGTCACATCCACTAACCAAAGGTTTGTTTTTATTATTGGCTATATCATTAACAGGAATAACCATAAAAATGAGGCAATGTTTTGTCTTTTTATTTATTTGGGCTTTATGGTGTTGGTGCTACTCTTAGCAACACCAGCAGCATTCAATGATTGCTCAAGTTTCTCTATAAATAAAGACAATCACATCCTTGCACCAAGACCACTCAGATCAGTGCCTGGCTTCTCCCTTTCCCAGCTGCATGCTGGGAAGGCCTTTGACCAGCAGACCCATCCTTTGACCAGCAGACCCATCTGAATATTAACAGTCCATCTCACGGGCAAGTAAAGTGTGAGGCTGATTTTCTTATTTTTGCCCAGGTTTACCTACGGTGATTACAGCCGACTCCTGGGTACTTCTTACTTGCTTGCCTATAAAGTTGCAGTTGTCTTTTGCGAAGCTTACCACACCTGAAAAGTCCCCATAAAGGAGCTGTACATCTAGGCTCCCACCTAGGAGTTTTACAGTGCCCTACATACAGTTCAAACCCTTTCCTCTACTTATGGATTTCAGCAAACTCAGCTGTCCAGGATGTAGGCCTTGCTTTAGGGTCTTAGCCACTGTCTGTGTACCAGATTCAGCCACAGTGCTGCCATAGCAGCATATGCACTATGTCACAGCACTATGGTTCCTGACCATCAAACAACCTGACCATCAAACATGTCTCTGGATGCCTCCTTCTTCAGGTTAGATTGCCTACACTCAAGGTTCTCCTCAGTATCAACTTTGCTCCCTTTGGTGCTCTTACATCAACCTTCATTTTAAATGCTTCAGATTTATAAAATATTTCAGCAGCATCTCTTTGATTTTGGAAGCTGGATCCTTTAGGAACAAACCCCTACATTAACTGTACCTCTTACACAGTTAACTCTGGCATGCACAACTCATTTCATTGCTGAGATGGAGCTTATGATTGGCACATGCAAAACTGAGAGGGAGGGGCATATACAAATACTTTTTAAAAGTTGATATCACATATATAATTATAGAAAAATTTAAAAAAAAATTGTCTGGCAGTATGACAAGTTGCTATCCCAGTCTCAGAGTTAGATTTCATTTTAATTCTCTACCTCCTGGTACTGTGATATATTTCTACCACTCAAGCATGACTAAAGCTCAAGACTTCTTAGTACAGAGACTAGAAATAGACACATGAAGGGAATAGCATGAGATCATGGCAATCAGTTTTATACTTAATTTCTGTTTTGTGAAGATGGTTTTAAAAGATGCTTTACCATCCCTTTACTGTAGCCTGCAGAGATTTTTTTCTTAACAGCTTGTAAACTATCAAGGCAGTTATGGCACAAAGCTGCCCAGCAGATACTATTATTCCCATTCTGTCTTCTCAATTACAAAATTAATATCTATTCTACCATCCACAGGTTAATGCTATGATCTTTCAAATCAATAATAGATTGAGAGAAAACACACATAACTGATTGTGTTCATTAAGTCCATATGGTTTAAGGCCAAGTTATGGTAAAGTGCAACAGCAGGGCTCACAGACAATAACTGAAGGGACTTGAGATGTTTACAAAAACTATAATGCCCGTGTAGTAATTGAAGTCATAAAATTGTATAAAGTTTATAGTAAATGAAGGAGATAAATTTCTGGAATGGCTGAGTGGGGTACTCAGTAAACCTGCCCAAGGTGCAATGATAATACTGGACAAAGATGTCAAAATAACCATTTAAAGATTATGAAAACTGATCAAAGACATACCATAAACTGAGAGAGACTTACTCAAGAAAGCCTACTGTACCTCAGCAAGAACGGTGGGAATCTGTGACATTTTAGATAGGTGTGGGGCGCAGCTGAGCTGCTGCTGAGCTGATCAACCACACATTCGGAGATAAAGCAAGGTCAGCCCCCAGAACAGGGAGCGTCAGAGGCAAGCCACATGAACAAGCTGTTGGGACTTGAGCAAAGCCAGTCCCAGGGACATGGGCTGTCGGAGGCAGATTGTGTAAACAAGCTGACCTCCAGCTCAGTGGCGCACAGGCAGGAATCCGGCCTTGGTTCTCCTTCCTGTTAACTATAGCATAGACAACTCTGAAAACGTCTCACTTTCTATGTCATCAGCAAAACACTGAGACCTTGCACTTTCAGTCCTGTCATGCACTTTTCTCTCTTTTGGTTGTGTATAACTAAAGACACAGACTGTGCTGGGTTGTTGCTGCCTTTCCACCAGAGAGGTCGCTCCCACTCAGTCCCAGCTTTACTTTCATTGGGTGTCTTGTCTTAATCTCCTATCACCCCCTCAGAACCCCATTGGCTGCATGGGTCATGACAGATAGGGACTGCCCCCTAATCACCATGCCTTCTCATCTCAGCACCATCACCTGAAAGTTCTAAGGATGGGTAGGAAGGGCGCTTTCTGGGGGGGAATAATTTTATTTGGAGAACAACATGGGAAACTGCATGCTCATGGCATTGTCAGAAATAATAGAGATCTCAGTGGCAAATAATCAGGAGGGACTAACATCAAGACCAGCTTAGGTTTTGATCAGGCTTGGGACAAGCACAAATGAGGGACCAATCAGAAATTTCACAGGGCGATCCCAGAAAGGAATTAGCCACAGGGAGCCCTGTTAAAGTCCCTCTCATCTCTAAAGGTCTCCAGGCTATGCATGTGGGCAAGGGTGTACATGCCCAGGAGAGATGAGACAGGGCTCTAGCCAGCTGTGTATCCTCCACTGATTTCCCGTGTAAACCTAGTACCTCAAATTATAACGACTCATTTATACCCACCTGCTGTGGTCACATGTCATGCAACAGTACAAGCCATCTATATCCCCTCTATAATTACAAAACTGGGAAAACCAAAATCCCAGAGCACGTAAGAGTGAGTTTTCTAAAATGTTACCAGAAAGTCAACAGAAATTGGTAAATCTGGCTGCTGGAGTTTTACCAAAATCTACTTACTTGTCAAAAAAGTGGCATAAAATTGATAAATAGAAATTGGTATCAAGTATGTTTGAACTACTTGCAGCAGTGAATATGTTCTTCCTCATTCTTGATATTATACATGTAAGACCAAGATTTCTCCTTTTCCCCTTTACTCCAAAGAAGTCTCTTAAAGTTACCGAAAATAGTATGATTTCTCTAGGAAGTCATACTGTGTGGGTTCTCAGGCTGGTAGGAAACTCAGCACCTGCCCCACGAATGCCCACTCAGCATCACCAGCGCTCTTCACTTATTTATTTTTTACTTTTCATGATTTCTGATTTCTAGTTTCAGCTCTTCACATTATTTGCTGTGTAGGTGATAACTGGTACCCAAAATATTATTTTCAATGGCTATCTGTAAATCCCAGAGGAAACTACTGTGACAGATATAAGCTCCAATCTAACTGCCATCCCAAACTATTAACAACATTTTCCTGTGTACAACACAGCTTCTCTCCATAACAAAAGATGTTATTCATATTTTGCAGCCTTCTAACTATAAGTTCTGCTTGTTCAAGTAAGTGACTGTAAGGTCTTTTAGAGACAACAGAACACTCCATGTGCTTTAAAGCCACTGTTCTTCCAAGTTTTGTAAAATGTACGAAGCTACTTCACGTTGGCCCCACGAAACCTGCTCCAAGACACCTTTTACATGCTCCTGCCATTCCGAATGGCTTGACAGCTGCCTCATGCTTGGTAATTAGTCCATTTAAATCACCAGGAAAAATAAAACATAAATTCCTGTATTTTATAGCTGACATCCTTTGTTGCTTAGAAACTTGGTGTGATCTGCGCTTGTGAGAAGGATAGCCAGAAGTTTTAGTGAAAACATCACGGACAAATTCAGGAAAAAGTTCAGAGGAAAAACATGCAACAAAGATGCCTGCTGCACTTGGAAGTGGGTCCCTTCTTCAAGTGTTTTTCTTCTTTTGTTCCTCAAAGACAGCACCTGGGTAAGAGGCTGGGAACCAGGGCAGGAATGGCAGGATGGCAGTGCCCTGGGGGACTAAATCATCATGGGAACCACATCTGCTCTCTAAAGTGAGAAAAAGGTAAATACTGAAAAGTACCTGGAGGTTGTATGCTGTGGATTTTGCCACCAATTACACTGAGGTTTGGACTGTGGCCAAAATGTCCCTGCTCAGTGACCCCAGGCCCCTTAGTCTCTCTCAGCATCTTGAGTTTCCTTAACTGCACAACAGATTAAATGAGCAATTTAGGTAATATGTCCAGCATCATTTATATTTGTCCATACATGTGACACATTTTCGGCTTGCCACTGCCAACCAGAAGCAGGTGCTAATAAACACTGACTCTATGCAAGAATGGATCTGCTTCCTGTAACTAATTTCCAAACACAACTATAAAATTTCATGTCTCAGTCTGCAATTTAACAATTCAAATTCTTCTTCTCAGCCAAGATGATAGGATTTACTTTGACTTGACACTTTTCTTCCAGTCACTTCTTTGATCAAATATTTTAGCAGCAGCTGATATTTTATCTCTCCTCTTCTCTCTCCTCCCTCCTTCTCTGTCTCTATCTTTATCTCTGTCTCTGTCTCTCTTTCTCTCTCTCTCTTTGTCTATCTCTGTCTCTTTGTCTGTCTGTCCGTCTCTTTCTCTCTCTCTCTTTCTCTCTCTCTCTCTCTCTCTCTCACACACACACAGACACACACACACAGAGAGAGAGAGTGGGATTGACTGTTTCAGATCACGATGCTGCTAGACAAGAGTTTAACTCCCCAAATTAAATACTTCATGATACAAGATTTTTATAAAAGCTTTTCCAAAACTCCCTGGTTAGCTCCCTTTCTTCTGTTAAGAAGTGCCTGGATGTAATAAGATCTTCTTCCTGGCAAAGATGCTTCTCCCCACAGTGGGGAGATTCTCCTCTCCGCTCTCACCAGTGCCCACTGCGCTTATTACATGTGAGCGAGCAGTGAGTCACCCAGTCACTGTGATGACTCACGCACCTCTGAGAAAGCCCTCTTCTGGGCTCACAGGCCAGGAGGTGATCTCCAGGGGGAGAATCTGATCTTCTGAACTAAAAAACAGCAAGTGGGAAGAATAAGCCTGCAAATACATTTTTAATTAAATGGAGGATTTTCCCCCTCCCCTCTTTCCTTGCTCTGCCTCTGTCTTTCTTCACTCCTGCCTAACCAGATGCTCTGAGATACTGTTCCTGGTCACATCTGCCAGCCTGAGAAGAGTACTAAGGCAAATAGCACCCCCCAACTCCAGCTAAAAGCAACCAGCCATAATTTTGCAAGGAATGGTGCTTTAAACCTGCTATTAAGGTTTTCACTTTGTGAATGCCTCTAACATTTCATCATTTCTCATTACCCTTGCTTTACCTTGGTGCAATTACTCGGTCTCTTCCCAGCTGACTACTGCAATTCATGGCTTTCCATGTAGCTGACATTTCACTCCTAAATAATGCATCTAATCATACCACTCTTGTGCTTAGAACCTCCCCCAACCCAGTTTGTTATTTAAGATTCTTCACAACATACTAGCTAATTTATCTCCCTAGCTCCATCTGGCACCAACCGGTGCCTAAGCTCTGGCCCACTGAGCTGTAGACTGTTCCCTGAACATACTTGTAGCCTTCCATGGTACCATATATACATAGTAAAAATTGTTCCTGTGACACCCCTCTGTACACCCCACACTGAGCCTCCTCTGTCTGTGATCTCAACACTTCTTCCTAACCTCTAATCCTGTAGGTAAGTTACACTGAACCTGTGTATTTCATGGGAGTGTATCTTACCTCTGTGTATCACTGATGTGCAATATAGAGTTTGTTGTTTAAAAATAGAGTCATTACAGGAAATTCTAAAATACACACTTCAGAAAGAAGGAAAATTATTACACATGTAAATCCTGAGATAGAAGAAAGTAACAATGAGAGACGATACTAGTAAACAGACATTATTTTTAAATGTACATTTGTGGAGAAAAAAAGATGGGGGAGAGCCAGAGAGATAGAAATCTTTCAGATTTGGAGCATGAGAAGTAACATACTCATTCAACAGAGATTTTTGAGTGAATTCTTGACATGCCTACCGCCATCTTGAGTTATAACCACCAGAACTCCCCCAAAGTAATCCTAGTCAGTTTGTTTTGCACAGTTTCTCAGTGACCTACAAGTAGAAAAATAATTAAGAGTGGTATGTGGAGCTTTACAGCCAAAGCCTGCAGCCAGGAATGTTTCTGACTCTTTGATTTTAGCTTAAGATACTCTAGATACATTCTGGTGTGGAAGGAATCACTTCTATCCTAACCAATATATACACCCCTCATTCTGACTCAGCTTTCAGGGGAGGATCCACTTGGTCTTACTGCCACCAGTGCCACTAGGCACTAGGTGCCTTACTGCCACCAGGAAGCACACTTCTATTAGTAAGACCCCCCCAATAAATTTGGCAATCCAAGACTGCATTTGTCTGCATTTCTTTCTGTCTGCCAATCTCACAGCCTGGTTCTCATGTAGTGGGATTGGGTCGTTCAAGAATGGTATGGGTGTTAAACTAGCAAGAACAAGTATTATGGGAGCAGACACAAAGTCTGAGACCCTCTGAAGAAGTAGGGAAAGAAACTGGAATAAGGAGAAAAGGAAGTATCAATTCAAAGGACAGCAATAGGGCAAAAAGAAAGCAATAGAAATATTAAAAATGGTGACATAATATGTCAAAGTATATTTCTAATTACAATAAATCCAAGTAAAAGTAAATACCTTTAGGCTGAATAAATTAAGATCCAGCTACATGTCACTGGTAAGACCACCTAAAACATGGGAGAAGTCAATTATAACTCCATACGAACCCATTAATACTATCCCAAAATATATAAAAGTTAACATAGTCAAACAAAAACTTTTTCCCATACTCTCACAATTATTTTTGTCTCATTTATTTTTCTCTTATTGTGAGACAATATACCTAATACCCAAAGTTGAAGAGGGCAAGGTTTATTTGGCTTACAATTATAGAGGTTTCAGTCCATAATTGGCTGGCTCCGAGGCAGGGTGTCATGGCAGACAGGCACTGCAGAAGAGAAACAGTTCATGGCAGGTAGAAGGCAGCAAAGCAAGCTAGGGACTTAGCAGCTTCTTTCTGCCCCATTTATATTGTACCTAGGCTACTGAGACTATCGTAGTGCCAAACCAATCAGTGGACCGATTTAATAATCATGCACCCTTAATCCCAGCATCACACACTCTAGATGCATCCACCTCTGAAATAGTGCCACCTAGGACTGCATGAGGCTTTTGGGCGACACCTAGACACAAACCACAACAATTCTGATGTTTAATGTGTGAGTTTTTTTCTGACCAAACAATTCTGCAATTATTTGGAGATGTGATTCTTCTGCAACAATGCCAACATGGTGTTAGTGTCAGATTCCACAAGTTCATCCCAGCAGACTGTCTTTACTTTAGATGTCAATTGTGAGCTTCAGGTTTCCTCCTAGACCTCTGATCACCCAGCTATAAACTTAGGGGTTCCCTTATCCCTTCCTCAGTTTTGGTACCTTGCTAGAACAGCTCAGAGAACTCGGGAAGGAATTTTATTTATAGTAACCAGTATATTAATAAAGAATACAGCTAGGGAAGGACCAAACTGAGGACAAGCATAGGGCAACGAAAGGGAGTGGGACTGCTATGCCCTCTTTAACTGCAGCCCTGTAGCATCTGGATATGCTCACCAAGCTTGCAGAGGGGTTTCCATGCTCCAGGGATATGTACACAGGCTTCACCACATATTCATAATCACTGATTAACTCAGTCTCCAGGCCCTCTCTCTGCTCTAGAGTATGTGTGTGGGGGGACTGACAGTTTCAAGCTTTCACGTTTAGTCCTTACATCCTGAAGCTATTCAGAAACTCACAAAGGGATGCTTCACTAAACAAAAGAATGATTATATCCCCCAGGAAATCAAGGGATTTAGAAGCTGTATGAGATTTTCCTATCATCCATATTACTCAGAAAACTACAAAGGTTTTAGGAGGTGTGTCCAAAACCAAGGCCAAAGACCAAATATTAGAACAAAAGATGCTCCTGAAATCCCATTACTTGGAAAATTACAAGAATTTTAGGGGTTCTGTACTGGGAACTGTGGGAGAAACCAAATATACATACATAAATACCTACATGCATATGTATATATACACATGTATCATTTCTTACTGCATCAGATGCAGGAACTTGAAAAAATGGGCAAATTCATCAAAAGGGAGAAATTACAGTACAACTTTCCTAGTAAAACTGACAGCTTTAGTAATGTAAAAAAATTCACTAAGGCTAGAGAAGACTTAAACAGCATAATTAATATATTTTAAATGCAGAAAACATATAGAGAATATTAAAGACAACAATGAGTGAAATATTTTTAATTTATGTAGCATTTATTTATGTTCAAATTAGTAAAACACTGAACAATTCTGAAAACTGATGAAGCTATAAAAATAGCCTTAATAAATTTCAAAGGGTTGGTATTCAGACAATGTTTTCTTATGATGCAATTAAATATCAGAAATATATATATATATTTAATTTTGTTTTAAAGAGAATAAAACAAAAGAGGGCAGAACAGAGCAGATCAGAACAGGACAACATAGGCAACACAGTACTTTACATTAAGACAACTGGACATTAACAGTAGCTAACACCATATCTTTCTCTGCTATAGTTGAGCATAGTTTCAAATACAGTAATATCAAACATAACAAAATAGTATAAAACCATTCAAAGAGTGAAAGAATTACAGGGCTTTCTGAACCAAATAACAGAAAATGACCAATGGGTACTATACTATCTCATTTTTGATAAAAATTTTTGTTTAAACTATCACACATATTCAAATCCCAATAAGACACAATGTGATAGATAGAACCAATAGTAGTAGAAGTACAGACGCATGGTAGGACTTCTAAGAAGGATGATATTAAATCAGCAATGGCTGCCATAATGTCTTGTTTTCTTCAAAATAGCTGTTCATACCATCACACATAATAAAATCAAACAAAACAGAATAAAACCATTCCAACTGATGAATGAAAACATTATAAGCCTTCAAAGCAATGTAATGGGGAATCATGATTACCCTAAAATCTTATGTACTCTTACCATTTCTTACACTAGGGAGACTAGATGGTATTTATACATGTGAGTTTGGTTTATTTGGCTTATGAGTATGGTCTCAAGTTGCATCCATTTATTTATAAATATCTCAATGTGATCATTCTTTATAGCTGCGTAGTACTCCATGGTATAAAAAGGCCACAACTTTTTTATCCATTCCTCAGTTGATGGGCACTTAGGTTGTTTCCAAGATCTGGCTATTACAAATTGTGCTGCTATAAACATGGGTGCACATATATCACTATGGTATGATGTTTTCAGTTCTTGTGGGAATATTCCTAGAAGTGGAATAGCTGGGTCAAATGGGACTTCCAAACCCAGCTTTTTGAGGAATCTCCAGACTGACCTCCACAGTGGTTACACCAGTCTACACTCCCACCAACAGTGCACAAGAGCTCCTTTTTCACCACAGCCACTAAAACACTTGTTGCTGGTAGTATTTTCTATCCTGGCCATTCTTTCTGGAGTGAGATGGAATCTCGGTGTGGTTTTAATTTGCATTTCTCCAATGACTAATGATGATGAACATTTTTTCATGTATTTATTTGCCGTTGGTATTTCTTCATCTGAGAACTGTGTATTCATTTCAGATGCCCATTTTTGGATTGGGTCTTTGAATTTCAAGGGTCTGATTTTTTTTTATTTCTTTATAAGTTCTAGACAGAAGTCCTTTGTCTGAGGAATTGTCAATGAAGATTTTTTTCCCAATTTGGGGGTTTTCTTTTCACTCTGCTGGAAACCTCTTTTGACATGCAGAAACTCTTTAATAAGATGTGGTCCCAGTTATTGATTCTGGGAAGTATTTCCTGTGTAGTTTGGTTCTTGTTCATGAATTCTCTTCCTACCCCTATATCTTTGAGATTTTTACCTACTTTGTCTTTGAGCAGTTTTAGTGTTTCTGTTTTAAGATTTAGATTTTGATCCATTTAGATTTTAGTTTACTGTATGGTGATAAACATAGGTCTAGTTTTAGTCTTCTGCATATGGGTAGCCAATTTTTCCAGCACCATTTGTTAAAGAGACTGTTATTCTTCCAGTGAACATGTTTGGTCCGTTTATCAAAGATAAGGTGGTTGAGTGAGGTTGTGGTTGTGCTTGTATCTTCCAATCTATTCCACTGATTTTCAGGTCTGTTTTTATTCCAGTAGTGTGTTGATTTTATTACTGTAGCTTTGTAGTATAATTGCAAGTCAGGGATTGTGATGCCTCCTGCCTTGCCTTTGTTGCTTAGAATTGCCTTTGCTATTCTAGGTCTCTTCTGGTTCCAGATGAATTTTAGGAGTGATTTCTCTAGATCTATTAGGTATGTTAGTGGTATTTTGATTGGGATTGCATTGAATCTGTATAAGAATTTTGGGAGAATGGCCATTTTTACAATGTTTGTTCTTCCTATCCATGAACAGGGGATGTCTTTCCATTTTCTGAGGTCCTCTTCGATTTCCTTTTTCAGGGTATTATAATTTTCACTGTATAGGTCTTTTACTTCGTTCATGAGATTAATTCCTTAGTATTTCATTTTTTTTGGATGCTAGTGTAAAGGGTATGGCTTCTCTTATTTCTCTCTCAGTACTTTTGTTGTTAGTGTATAGAAATGCTATTGATTTTTGAGTATTGACTTTGTATTCAGCTACCTTGCTGAATTTATTTATTATATTTAGGAGTCTTTCAATAGAGTTTTGGGGGTCTTCTATGTAAAGTATCATGTCATCTGCAAATAATAATAATTTAACTTCCTCTTTTCCTATCTTTACTCCTTTTATTTCTCTTTCCTGTCTTATTATTCTGGCTAGTTTTCCAGTACTATATTGAATAGGAGAGGTGACAATGGACATCCTTGTCTTGTGCCTGATTTTAAGGTAAAGGATTTAAGTTTTTGACCATTTAATATGATGCTGGCTGTTGGTTTGTCATAGATGGCCTTTAACATATTGAGGTAAAGACCATCTATTCCAATTCTCTGTAAGGTTCTTATCATGAATGAGTGTTGGACGTTATCAAAAGCTTTTTCTGCATCTATAGAGATGATCATGTGGTTCTTACTTTTGGCTCTATTGATATGGTGGATTACATTTATTGTTTTGTGTATGCTGAACCATCCCTGCATTCCTGGGATGAATCCTACTTGGTCATGGTGTATAATCTTCTTGATGATTTGTTGCATCCTGTTTGCCAATATTTTATTGAGAATTTTTGCATCTATGTTCATCAGGGAGATTGGCCTATAGTTCTCTTTTTTAGTTGAGTCTTTCTCTGGTTTTGGTACTAGAGTGATATTTGCTTCCAGGAAGGACTTAGGAAGAATTGCTTCCCTTTCAATTTCATTGAACAGTTTCAGTAGTGTTGGAATTAAGTCTTCTTTGTATTTCTTGTAGAATTCTGCAGTGAATCCATCTGAGCCTGGACTCTTCTTTGTAGGCAAGGACTTAATTACATTTTCAATTTCATTAATAGAAATTGGGTTATTCAGCAGTTTTACATTTTCCTGATCCAGCTTTGGCAGTTCATATGTATCTAGGAATCTGTCTATTTCTTCAGTGTTATCGAACCTATGAGAGTAGAGGTTTTCTAAATAGGTGTTGATGATCTTCTGTATTTCCACTGAGTCTGTAGTAATTTCACCTTTTTCATTTCTTATTGCATGAATTTGAGTTTTTTCTTTCCTTTTTAAAATAAGGTTAGCCAGGGGCTTATAAATTTTATTTAATCTTTCAAAGAACCAACTCTTTGATTCATTGATCCTTTGTACTGTTTTCTTAGTCTCTATTGCATTAATTTCTGCTCTGATCTTTATAATTTCCTCCCTTCTTTTGACTTTTGGCTTGGCTTACTCTTCTTTTTCTAGATGTTTGAGTCGTAGCTTCAGGTTTTTTTATTTGTGTTTGTTCTGTCTTCTTGATGTGGGAACTCAATGCAATAAATTTTCCTCTTAGGACTGCTTTCATTGCATACCACAAAATCCGGTTAAGTTGTGTTTCTATTTTCATTTACTTGTAGATATTGTTTAATTTCTTCTTTAATTTCTCCTGTGACCCACTGATTGCTCAAGAGTGTATTATTCAGTTTCCATGTGTTTGTAGGTTTTTTGCAATTTCTTTTATCATTAATTTCTAGATTCACAGCACTATGATCCGATAACATGCATGGGATTATTTCAATTCTTTTGCATTTACTTAAATATGTTCTGTGGGCTAGTATATGGTCTATTTTAGAGAATGTCCCATGTACTGCTGAGAAGAAGGTATATTGTGATTTTGTTGGATGGAACACTCTGTATACGTCTATGAAGTCCATATGTTCACAGGTGTGATTCAGTTCTGTTATGTCTTTGCTGATTTTCTGTCTAGTTGATCTGTCCCTTTATGTCAATGGTATGTTAAAGTCTCCTGTTATAATTGTGTTATTGCTTATTTGATTTTTCATTTCTGTTAGTATTTGTTTTATATAGCTGGGTGCTCTGGAATTTGGTGCATAGATATTTAAGATTCTTATCTCTTCCTCTTGAAGTTTTCCCCTAACTAGTATGTACTGACCTTCTTTATCTCTTTGGATCATTCTTGTTTGAAATTCACATTGTCTGCAAACAGGATGGCTACTCCTGCTTTTTTTTGGTTTCCTGTTGCATGAAGTATTGTTTTCCATACTTTGACTTTCAGTCTATGAGTGTCCTTTTGGGTTAGATGGGTTTCTTGTAGACAGTATATGGTTGGATGTTGTTTGGGATCCATTCTGCCAGTCTGTTTCTTTTGATTGGTGAGTTGAGGCCATTTACATTAATGGTTGTAATTGTTATATATTGGTTTATTGTTGACATGTTATCTTTCTGATGTTGTGTCTTAAGCTTTCCATTCTGTTTAATTGTCTGCCTTGCTTGGTGGTTTTCTCCCGTGTGTATCTAGAATGTCTTTCAGTATTCTTTGTAGGTTTGGTTTGGTGTTCATGAAGTTCTTAGCCGTTCTTTGTCATGGAAGTATCTTATTTCTCCATGCATTTTGAAGGACAGTTTTGCTGGGTATGTCAGTCTGGGTTGGAAGTGGTTTTCCTTTAGTATCTGAAATAGTTCACTCCATGCTCTTCTTGACTTCACTGTTTGTGTTGAGAAGTCTGCTGTGATTCTGATAGGTTTTCCTTTATAGGTGATCTCTCTTTTCTCTCTAACAGTTTTTAGTATTCTGTTCTTATGGTGGATTTCTGGGATGGTGATTATTATGTGTCTGGGTGTAGTTTTATTTTGGTTATGGCTGTTTGGAGTTCTATATGCTTCGCTTATCCAAATGTCAGTTTCTCTTCTCATGTTTGGGAAGTTTTCAACTATTACTTCTGTAAATATCCTCTTGATATCATTTGTGCTGTCCCCTTCTTTTTCATTTATCCCTATTAATCTTATGTTATTTTTCTTTGCACCATCTTGCAGGTGTTGAATTGTTATTTCCTGATTCTTTGTTATTTTTAAAAGATCTTGTCTTTCCTGTTCACTGGCTGCAATCTTATCTTTGAGGTCTGAAATCCTATCTTCACTTTCGTTGAGGCGGTTTTGGCAACTTTCAATAGCATTTTTGATTTCCTGTATATCTCTTTGAATCTGCTTTATGTATTCTGTTTGTTTCTTATAGTGTTCATTTAGGGATTCTATCTGTTTGCTTTGTTCCTCTAATTTTTTAGCTGTGTCTTCACTAGATGCGTTCACTATTTCTTTCAGTATTTTCATCAATTCTTCTTTTACCTGGGCAAGTATTTCTGATTTGAGTTTCTCCATAGCTTTCCCTAGTTGCATCTTTATTTCATTTGATATCATTTCAGACATTTCAGGTGTATGGCTTCTTTTTTCTTACATGTACATGGCTCCTAAGCTTTCTTGGGGTGGGCTGGAGCTTTGAGCCTGCGTTTTGATCTTTCCTTTTGTCATTTTTCTTTATTTCCTTGCTTTGAGTGGTGTTCCAAAGCTTCCTCCGGATGTGTGGCGAATTACCTCCTGCACCCTCAGTTCCTGGAGCAGCGGTGGCTCCCCCACAGGCTCTTGGCTCCCTAAATTGAAAGGTGGAAGCTGGGCCTCATAAAGTGAGGCCCATGGAACCTCGGGCTACAGTCCCATGTCTTGGAGGTGAGTATGATCTCAACTGCTGTGAGTGCTGGTTTTAAGCTCTCCCCAGGCCAGCCCATACCAGGCTGTCAGGCCCCCAGCTCGGCCTCCACCTCCTGAACTGAGAGAACGCTGCTGAGCATGGTGCACTAAGGCTGTAGAGCTTCCGGGACACTCCAGTGTACCCCGTAGCTAGCCCAAGCTCAATTGCCTGGAGCACAGGTCACCAGCTCTCCATGAGCCTGCCTTGGGGCAGCAGGACTCACCTTGTAGGGTCCTAACTCCCCTCTGCAGGCTTTTGGCTCCCTAAATTGTAAGGCGGATGCTGGGCATGGTGGACTGGAGCCTGCGGAACCTCGGGCTGGGCTGCTGTCCTATGTACCAGGGGTCGGGTATGATCTACTGGGCCGTCAGTCCCCGGCTCGGCCTTCGCCTCCCGAACTGAGAGAAGGCCGCTGGGCATGGAGCACTAAGGCTGTGGAGCTTCTGGGACTCAGTCCGTGTACCCGGTAGCTAGCCCAAGCTCCAGAAATATATTTTTAAAGATGACTAAAATGTATAAGAAAATGTGCTATATTCACAATGGAATACTATTCAGCCTTAAAAATGAAGGAAATCCTGTCATTTGCTACAAATATCATTTATCATTCACATACTGAATCTAATTTGAACTCATAAAGGAGCAAAGAATAGAAGAACATGGGGAGCAAGTCCAAAGGTATTAGGTAGACGCTAGTACAGGATACAAAATTTTAGCTACACAGGAGTTCAAGAGATCTTTTGCACAACATGGTGACTACAGCTAATAACAACGTATTGTAATTCTTGACAATCACTAACTAGATTTTAAGTGTTCTTATCACAGAAAATATGTGAGGTAACAGATACATTAGTTAGCTCAATTTAGCTATTCCATAACATATACATGTTTTAAAACATCATATTGTAGGCCACAAGTGTATGTGTATATATATATATTTGAATTAAAACAGAAATAAGTCCAATTAGTAATTTAGAATAAGTATTTAAAGAAACATATATTTCAAAACAACTCATAGCCAAAGAACAAATAAAAATAGAAACTAGAAAATTCTTACAACTGAACAATAAATTTCCATATCAAATCTTGACAAACACTGTCAAATCAATATTTAAAAGAAAATTAATAACTTTAGATGTTTATATTAAAAAAGGAAAGTTCATAATTAATGGGGTAGGCTTTCAATATAGCTAAGATAATTGTACTACTAATTCTAACAGTTCAGGGAAAGGAACAGTGTTTATATTGTTTGATCCATATTGCATGCCTATATCTGGTAATCTGAGCAACTATCTGGAAAATAACAATATGTAATATAATAAGCATTGTTAATTTCCTACCATCTTGTTTTAAAATCCTTTATCTTTTTTGTTGTTGTTTTTTCTTTTTTCATATTCTCTTTAAAAAAACAAAACAAACCTCTAAATTATGAGTCAGAATAAACCTTTGCTCTTAAAAAGTTGATTACTCAGGTATTAGTTACTTATAACTGAAAGCTGGTGAACACAACATTTTATACACAGAACCTGGAGGTAATTTTATAGAAAATTTTTATCCTGCATTTTGACTGCAAGCTGTCACATGAGATCAGATGTGGAGTTTTCCACTTGTACTATCATGACATCACTCAAAAAGTTATAGATTTTGTAGCATTTCACACATTGGATTACGAGTGTTCAAATTAGCAAATTTAAACATTATGAAACCAATTTTGAGGTATCAACAGCATGTATATGGGCCTATAATAATCACTCAGAACAGTAGTTTAAAGATATCATTCTCAATAGCAGAAAAAATATAAAGTACTTAGCAATATATTTTGTAAAAGAGGTGTAAACTTTTTACGTAAAAAATTTTTGGAGGGTTGGTGTTTGGGATTAAATCCAGGGACTCATGTGCTCTATCCCTGAACTACAAACCCAGCCCTAAAAAGATCTAATTGAATTGAAAAGCACTGTATGAGATTTAAAAGGAAAAAAAAAGAAAGGATTTTAACACTGTGAAGGAAAAAAAAAAAGAGGGTGATTAACACAAAAGTCAGATAAGTTTGACCTCTAGGGTGGGCTGTTATGGAACACAATTTATTTTTTAACTTGGATGATACGTGTATAAGTAATCACATATTCAAAGTTCAAAGTAAACTCTTAAAGTTTATATTTTATCTTATATAGATGAAATGATTTACAGTTTCAGCAAAGATCCAGGAAAATGTAACCAAATCAATGCCCAAAGTACCTTAATCTATTGTACCATACCACAGAATTCCCAATTTCTACAAGAAAGAGTATGAAAGAGGGTATTAACTTTGCAAACACTGAGAAACATGTGTTGAATAATTATTTCATTCCTAGAAAAGGAGGCAGCAGCTACTATAAAATGCTGGAACAACTCTTTCAAGGAACATTCAATCTTAAATGTAATTGTCTTCACCTTTTAGTTTTAAATGAAAAGGTTACTGAAATATTCCATTATTTATCTCTGCACACAAGGTTGAAAATCAGAAATCCAGTCACAATTCTGGAATATTTAAACACAAATCAGCTCAAAATGATGAAAAATTTAGGGTCTCAACTACCTACTCATAAACCTAATGAAATTGTGTTTCTTGTCATTTGTCTTTAATGGTAAATAGAATTGCAAAAACTTGCAGAGGATTTACTATTTTGAAAAGTGTAAATGATGGAGAGTTAAATTACAGTGGAATAAATTACGTCCCATTTGCATGCCAATATACTCCCTTGGGTGTGAGAAAAAAAGGCCCAGAGTCGTGTCTGGTTTCTAGCATTTAGCCTACGCCTGGCTTATCTCTGTGGCAATGTATGTTTCTCAGAAATGACCATTTCAAGGCTCTTCCAGAAACTTTCCACTTCCCTATCAAGAGGTGGAATCTCTTTCCACTCTCACTTAACCTAAACACACACCCTGCGTAAGTGCTTTAGTGAATACAGAGGAGTAATGCTGTCTGATTTCCTAGGGTGGGCCATAAAAGATAAGGTTCCTGCCTGAGTTTGTTTCTCTTGGGTTGTGCACTGAGCTGGTATTGAAGCCTGGTGACCTTGAAGCTGACATGAGAGAAAGACAACAAAGAAAGAGGCATCTGAGGAGTCAGCTGCTCTGGTCTCCCAGCTCAGGCTCTAGCCCACACATAGTGGGCTAGCTTCATTGATGTGGCCTCTAGCCTCTCAACCAACACAGCTAAGGCTTAGGGAAGCAGAGATGAGCTCTCCTTGCCTATCCCCAGTCAGAAGTAGACCCAACAGTCAAATTAACATGGCTGCTGCTTCAAGACATTAAGTGTTGGAGTGGTTTGTTATGCTGCACTGGATGTCTAGACTAGTTGCTGGAACTATGGCAAGGATGCTGAACGCCAGTGTCATGCCCTTATCTGTCCAAAAGGACAAGTGGTTGAAAACCACCAGCTCACACAGCATGGCTTCTTAAAAAGCAAAAGAGCAAACGCTACCCTTCAAAGTTAAACTCCATTTAGGATTTATATACCTTTTGCAACTGACCAACAATGCCAATTGATAAATAAGCTTATAAACATTTTATCTGCAAAAATTTGTTTCTAGTAATCTTGTTTTATATCATCAAAGGACTTGAGATGTGGGTTAACAGCCTCTGCATATCAATGAACTTTACTCAATTACTGTACCTACCTTCCATTTTAGTGTATGGAAGTTATGTTGGTATCTGCAGTATTTGATCAGGTGTCTTCCAAATCAGTAGAACCAAAGGAATAACACTGGGTTCTACATACTTGACAGACTGTGTATTTGATACTCACCTGCTATCAAATTTTAGGCTAAAGTAACCAGACTTTTATAGCTAAGTAATTTCTCCTTACTTACTGTGTGACCCTAATCAAGTTACATAACTGCCAAACATTTTCATGGATCTATAAAATGGAAATAATACTCTTCTGCCTTGAAAAGTGGCTACAGCACTAAATGAGGCACTGTACCTAAAATATCTAGCACACTTAGGCAATCAGTAGGATTCTATTTCTTGACACTCCCAGTTTTTATCAGAATAACAGGTTAAAGGAGGATGAGGACACAGAGTTTGCCCAGCTGAAAGAAGCCATCTGAAGGAAGTCAGGCTTGGGTTCCTATCTGTGAGCGCTACTCTAGCACTGGAAAGTGGGCCTCTAATCTACACTTGGAATTTCAACAAAAGCAGCTATCAGGACTGTCTGGTTTGTTTTGCTTTGTTTGCTGCAGCTGTTCTAATGAAAAATATTTGAGAAAATTTAACACTGCATTCTCACTATGGTCTTCTCCTTGCTTGACATGAATCTTAATCAGCAAAGAATGAGTGTTTACTTGTTTTCATTTATAGGTCATTGGGGAACTTTATGCTACAGAGATATTAGAGCTGAATTTTGACCAGTTATATTAAACAGAGGGAACAAAACAAACAAAACAGGCTACCTATAAGTTTCAGAGGTTTGGCTTCCAACCTCAAAATACAAACAAATAAAACAAATGACATTGTAGAAAGAACAAAGAACCAGTCATCTTTCTAGATAGTTTTGTATTGTTCCAGCTCAGCCTCCAAGTGTGTAGTGAAGGTTTTTGGAGGGACACAGTAGGACCCTGTGAGACTCAGAGTTCTGCCACCCTCTTGCTACGAGATCTTAGCAAGTGGCATCTATAGGCTTTCATCTGTGATAACCGAGATGCCTTGAGATCACCTGGTCTAATGCGCACACCTGACAGGTGAGAAGTGAGGGGCAGAGCAATTCAATGGCCCTTCTATGTCTCAGCGCTCATGGTGTTCAAAATTAGGATTGGTATCCAAGTTGTCACTGATACTCATGCCATCATACTTAGCTGACTCTAAAATGAACTGACTCTGATGGTGCTGAGAAAGAGGTGTGATATGTATTCCTCTTAAGATTAACTTAAAACAGTTCCACAGGTCTCACATTTATTTCCCAATTTCTAAGCTTTCTTCTTTGACAACAGTGCCTATGCCTATGCATGACAAGAGCCTATGCCTAGGCTGAGGCCCTCTTTCTCTGGAGTTGGAAGAGCTCTCGAAATGCTTTTTGCTTGACACATACCAGGACCTGGAGGATAAATTCTAACACTATCACTGGTGCTGTCCCTTGCAAGTGGCAGATGCCCAACAGGAAATGACAGACTTCTCTGCTTTACAACCTAATGATGACACAGTCATTTTTATCTTACGTGCCAAATGTGCCAAGCAAGATGTGAGTCAAAAATTCTACCTACCTACTCTGCTGAGGTGAGTTCTTTTTAACTCCTCCTGTCTGAGGACCAAAGAAGTTCTTTAAGTTTCATAGGTCTCATTGACCACATAGTGATTATACTGAAGAACCCTGATTTCCCCAAAGAGAGATACTTCCATAGATAAAAGGCACATGAGACATTATACAAATCTGGAGCAGTGGGTAAAGGATGATATTTTTCTTATTTTAACTCACTTAAATCAACCACACTGACCTTGATAAAGGCTTAAATTTAGCACTAAACTGAAATGCAAACACTTGAATGTTGCATTAGAACAAAAAAGAAATTTCAGCCAAATGTGGAAACTGAAACAATGAGAATGATAAAGAGGTCCAACAACCATGAAATATACTACTGTCACGGAAATGAGGCAGCCCAGCAGAGAGGACAGGTTGTGAAATGCTGGCATGTTTTTGTATCAGGAAGACAATGTATTGGGGAACAAGGGTGGAGAAAGTAGGGTCTAGATAGCTCCTTGCCAGGCAGGTTCTAACACAGCTGGAATAGAAATTTCCTTTAGAGTGTAAACTCTGTCTCTAGTCCTATTATAGACAGCTAAATTAGGCAGAAATATTATTAGGCAGACAGGGTAAGCCCTTGAAGGAGTCAATGCAGAAGGTAAGAACGCATTACAACTGTGGGTGAAGGCACATTCACTGCAGGACAGGCATCAGGACAACAATGGAATGATTAAAACATACCTCTCTGAGGGACAAACAGTAATAGTTGATTTTAAATAGGCATCAGTAGCCCAGGTAGGGGACCATGACTTGCCCTTTTCTCTCCAGGAAAAGTCCTTGTACTTTCCATGTACACTTGTACGTGACTTGTTTCCCCATTGGATCATTATTACCTAAGTGGCTATATTTGTATTCTTATTGGTTGCCCACAGTTTTATCCCACTTTGTGATTTTGGTCCACATTGTGATTTTGCATCAACCTCACGATTTTTCTCTATAAAACTTCTTTTGAGAAGTAGGCTCATGGGCAATCTACTCTCTGGCTTCCCTGTTGTCCCTCACTGTCTTTCCTTCAATAAAATTTCCTACTCTTTCCACCACTGTTCCTCAAAATTCACTCTTTGATGTTGGAGGACAAGAACTCAGCATACCTATAAGGTTGGAAATTATATAATATTTCCCTTATATCTTTTGAAGGTTCCTAATATCATTCCTATATCAGTTTCACACTCAGAAAATAGGATTCTGTCTCTATTATATTCCCCTGTTTAAGATGTGTAGGAATGAAGGCAGACGTATAGCTAAGATCAGTCCTCTCTAACCCTAACCTTAACCCTAACCCTAACCCTAACCCTAACCCTAACCCTAACCCTAACCCTAACCCTAACCCTAACCCTAACCCTAACCCAAGACACTTGTTACCATGTTAAGGAACTAAATTTCATTTCAAATGCTAAATTGTTCTTAAAGTTAAATTTTAGAGATAGACTCATATTAAGACTCATTCACTTTACATTTTTACTGGTACTTATTTTGGCTTCTTTGGCAAAAATCATGCCTGAGTATATCAGCTCCCCCTTTTTAAAAAGATTATAAATCAGTATCTATTTTAGTTTCTTTGGAAAAATCATTCTATAGTGCACCATCTGAAGAGCACAAGTTTGCTCTTTCATATTGAATTACAGTCTCCCAATAAACTGAAATTTGACATTTGGTTTACAAATCTGCCTCAGATTAAAGTCAATCAGCAGGCATCTAAGCAATTCTAACCAGAGTTGCAGACCAGTGAAACTGACAGAATCCTGAAATAAAACACAGTAACCTCTTATCTGTGTTCCAGGCATCCCTTTTAGGTATGCATGATTAGAATTCAAATATTCGAGAGTAAATATCATATCCCTTTAGTCTTCTTTTACATGATCCCAAAAAGGGTGTTAAAAATTCTCAATTCTGTATTGCATTCCAAAGAAGAAGCTATTTTAAACATGAACCGAATATGTGGCCAAATGGTAACAAATTTATATATACCTCCACACGCACGAGTAAAACTTCATGAAGTTAAAAAAAAAAGTCTCTCTAATGAATGTGACCTGAGAAAACTGCAAACCTTTGATCTAAACCATAGTGACAGAGAATGAAGCCAGTCACCACTATCGTCTGTACTGTGGGATCTTACACCACTCCCCCAGCAAGTGCTGAGTGAACCCAGCATTCCCGCTCACATTCCAGCGAGGAAGGGACAGCTATCCCCTCCATTTTCAGTTCTGGGTGACTGAGTACAGAGAAGGCGAACAACACATTTAAGGTACAGCATTTGTGAAACTCACTATTTCCACTCAGACCTTACGTGATCATTCCGGAAATTATTATCAGACACACAAGGTGCTTGTTAATGCGGCAGTAAGCTCACTTCACAATATCTTCCAGGCTTCATGCCAGTAGCACCTATTTAGTCAACCATGCCTTTTCCCTTATAAATCAGAATTCAACAAATACAGTAATATAATTCATGAACAAATCTTTAATTTTTATCTTTGCTTCATGAACTAAAAGACATAACCTGACATAATATTTGCATAATACAAAATACCTACCTTTAAATTAAAAATTTCCACTAAATTGCATTATTTTAAGTCTCTATCTATTTTAAATCTGGGTTTATTCCAGAGTCTAACTGAAATTTGGATTGTAAATTCTCCAAGTCTCAGGTCTTCAGAGTAGCAGAAAGCTCCTCATGTAATTTTCCTGAGTTAATCTATTCATTCTTCTCTTCCTGTTTTTAAATTCACATGGTATTCAGGCTCTCATCTGCTCTGGCTGTTCACCTTTTCACAGCATGCACTGCCCTTTCCCTGTCAGTTCCCCAGAAGCACCTTGGGCTTTTTTGTTCCTCCCTATGGTTTACCTCCTCTCTACCACCCACTCTGGACTCCCATTCCCCAGCAGAAGGAGCCATGGATGCTGCTATCTTGCTCTCCTCACTTTGATCTTGTTCCAATCAGGGAAATATTCCTATGGCAACCAACATGCACCACCGTCTCACTCCTCTTCCCTGTGAGTTAGTTCCCTTTTTGTGTGGCAGGCATTTGGCAAGGACACTGAATTACTTTAACTTGCTTAGCAACTAGTAGCCTGTTCTAGTCCCTTTAAAGCTGGTTGGCTTTTTTTCTTTTATCTTTGAAAACACTTCAGGGGTTGGTTTGCTAGCTTTGGAAAGGCAGCTGCCAAATTAGCCTCCCTGGGCTCTGGCCTGGAGCACACACAGTACCGGGCAAAGTGCAGCCCCCTCTGGCTCCCAGGTAAAAGAATGTCCACGTGCTCAAAGCAAGAGCTTGAGAGAAGACAGTTCTAAGGGGCTCACCATGGGCTGTTTCCAAGGGGATTCCAGTTTTTAGAAAGCCTCAGATACCACTCAGCTATAATAAGGGGTCAAATTATCAACAGTTGGATTCATTCAAGAAGCTGCGCGTATCTATCCATTATTCTGTGTATTTCAGACCTTTCCATTTTTACTTAACAGTCTGCAAACATATTTCAATTTACAGGTTGTACTTCATTCATGTAGTTTATTTTGGTAACAAGAACCAACATAGGATCAAATGACTGATACTGCAGTACATTTTTATTCCCACAGTTCTAAAGAAACACCCAAAGTGTTTCTAATCTGAGTGCTCTAAGATGAAGTGCTTTTGCTGAAAATTTGTACAGGTGGAAACAGCTGTAAACAACGAACAAACAGTTTCACAGGTTATTGGGGTGCTCTGCTGAAAGATTCCATAATGCCTGGTCCTTTGAGAATAGAAGCCAAAGGTGAGTGCTTGCTCTGAAAACAACCAAGGAAATAATCAAGCCAGGTACTGGAGAAAAACAGAAGCTACTGGATAGGAATTTCTACTGCTAGCTGTAGCCAACTGTCTTTCACAAGGGAAGTAAGGTCACTGTTTCAGGAGAGAGCTGACATTACAGACCAGGGAGAGAATCCAGAGAGGATGTTAGCGCACACCATCCATCCTTTGTGAGATAATCACATCCGCCTGTAGAAAGAAAAAGACCCACTGTTCTACATTTTCAAGCTTCAATTTCCAATCCCCACCCATGCTTCTTAGTGACCTCTATGGCTTTTGAAGGACAAGGACAATTTTCAGTAATAGATCATGTTCTAATGATGATACAATAAATGGTCAGTAAGCACTTACGGAAAGGAACCTTAATACAACTATAACTGACAATGTAAATTAACATTTCTGGTACTGTTTTATCTATTATATTTACAAATTAAATTTTTGTCATGCTCAGTGTTGACAAGGGTGTGGGAAAACATGACATTTTTATATACTGTTGGTAGCAGTATAAATTGGTACAGTTATTTAAGAGGCCAACTTGGTATCAAATTTAGGGATGCTAAAGATGCATAAAGTCACCAGTAATTTCTAAATTCCTGTATTTTTTCCCTTTGTTTCCTATAAATAAATTTATAAAACTACAAAAAGATATGTCCATTGATGTTTACTGCTGATAATCAGTAGAGGCATTAAACTATAGTAGGCAAATAAAATGGAATACTATGTAGCCACACAAAATGAGGCAAATGTCCAAGATGTACTGCTAAGAAAATATACTGCACAACAGAATCTATATAGATATCCATATGTACATTTACATAAGTGTAGATATGTTGATTATGTGTATACACATGTGTGCACTTGTATATGAATAGAACATGAGCTCATTTCTGGTAGATACATAGAAACTTTAACAATATCTTCCCATAATGAATGATATTTAGGAATATGTATAGGAAGCAATATTCTTATTTTTACTTTATAGCTTTTATTAAGAAGTTGGTTAATTTTCAAAATGTATGTTATTCATTCTTTAAAAACATGTTAATAATTCTTATTTGTTCTTGCATCAATAGTCTTAATAAATAAATACAGAAGGGTGATGACAGTCATTCACGTGGCCCTGTATAACTGGTATGGTGGTTTTTAAAACCACATGCAACACTCATTAGCAAGTGAGAAGCTACAGAAGTGGAAAGAACAGCTCACATAAACTGTGCTCTAATGTGTTGGACACCATGACTATATCAAAACTCTATTAGAAATGTAAAACTCATAATAGGTCTATATAAATTCAGATAAAAATTTTGGAGCTACGCAAACACATATACAACAAATAAGCTAAACTAAACATTTCTCCCTCATGCTTGAGTCATTTTTTAAGAGCAGGAAGCAGAGAAATAAAGCCCACTACTAAATTAGATACCCTAAGTCCCCAAAGCTCTGTACATGTACACTGTAAATACACTTTTGTATAAGGAAACCACCAAGAAACTGGATTCAAGAATTCCAAGTGATGTTGGTTAAAGAAAAAGAAAGGTACAAATGTGTCTTTGGAGGGCACTATTTAACATGCAGAGAGAGACAGCTCGAGAGAAATTTTCATGAGTCATTATCAAATCAATAACAAGATAATGGGAACCGTGGCATAAAATAATTTTTTCAACTTCTAAAGGTTAGAAATTACAGTCTACGTTAAAAATGAAACATTAAGGTTCATTTCCACATTACTCTCAACCTCCCAAATATTCCTCCTACCTTTTCCTTTAAAAATCAAGAAATAAAATTTCCTTCATTGCTCATCATAAATCCCCAGAATGCTCCTGACTCTGCCATTTAAACTACCCATTGTTCTCTTAACTCCAGGAAATCTCTGAAAACTAGACATAATGACTATTGTGATGGCTCGCACTAACAAGAAATGAAGCTTTCTGTCAAAAGAAACTCTCTCTCATTTCCATCATATGTAAAACAAGCTGCTTCCAGGAGCTTCTTCAGAGGAGAGGAGCTTCTTTGAGATCTTAAAAATGTACTACAAAAGATGAAAGAATGAATCAAAATGACACGTAAATTTGGAGGAGCTTTCCCCTTTTTGATACAGCAAATTTGTAATTTATTTCCCAATTAGCACTGACTCTATGGTTGGAGACCTGACTTCTTGCTCCAGAGCTATTAAGGACAAATCACAGGCATTAATTCAACAAAGGAACAGAAAATAAATTGAGAGTTGGTGCTTGTTTTGAATTCTCTGAATGAAATAACATAAAATATTCTTAGAAGAGTGCCTGATAGCAACAGAACAAATACACAAAATATATTAGCAATTACATTGGATACAAAGCTACTTTATTTACTTAGAACTGTGGATTCCCAGTACTGGAAAGACTCTAAGCTGTTACAGAATTCTAACACACCATGAAAGTTTAGAAACAAACATAACGCAAGGATCCGTTATGCCCATAGTGCCTGTTCTTATTTAATTAGTGGCCTAATCAGGCATAAAACAACCACAGGAGAATGGCTGGGCCAGGACTTGGAAGTACACAAGCAACTTGAAGGACAGTGGAACACATGACTGCCTCAGTTAAGTGGCTTGTATGCTAAATGGGAGGTAATACAGGGGCTTCCTCTCTTCTCTAAGCCCAGCGAGGCCACAGCAGGTGCCCACCCCACTCAGCATCTGAAAGATGGTAGATGGGTGGGTGGGATGAATACACATAGTGCTCTCAATATAACACTCTTAGAGTTTCTATTTAATATAGAGAGGGTTTGATAGTAAAAGATGCTCTATCTGAAACAAAGAGAAAAACCTAACAGACACATACAAACATCCCTCAGGTTTCACTACCGGTTGAGCACCATACAGAAGTTGTTTTATGAATAAAGCTTAGTTTAGGCAATTATAGAAATCTAACCAAGTTTTCAGAGAGAAGCAGTCGGCCTGTATCTTGCACCAGAGTCTGGTCATAGTGGAAATAACAAAATATATTCCTTAGTTGGTTGTGTATGGGCAACTCTTCTTGCATCCAACTTCAATGATGCTATTAAGTATCAGGAATTTTCATCTTAAGAAACTGGAAGAAAAATGAAAATCTTATTCAAAAGGATGTAACTATATCAGACAATGCCCAAGGGATTGAGGGGCATATAACTAATTACAATCATATCTTACAACAAATACTGTTGGAAGACATGTGTGACAATATTGAATTATGGATGAGTTTTAAAGAAATACAGTTTTATTGGAGGAATTCAAATTGAATGCTAATAAAATATTACCAAGTAGCAACCTTCCTAGTACTATTTTAATGGCTAAAATCATTCAGTACATAGTTAAGATGTAAATAGATGCAAAGAAGGCATTTGAAAGCAGATATTCGTCTCAAGCAGGTTAACGTGTTTCCTAGCAAACATGTTTACAATCTTCATTTGCTCTGTGGGCCCCTTCTTCATAGATAAAACAAAGTAAGATGAAGAATTACCCTAGAGAAATTGCCAAGGACCATGAATTAATGGAGTACAAATGAACTATATTTCTGAAGAGAAAACGATGACTGCAGCCCACTGCATTTGGATGTATTTTTAAATGAGTGTTTATACTACACATTATCACAAGAGCCTTTGTCTTTGCATACAAAGCAGGGAAGACTGCTGAATGAAGTCAGTGTGCTGAATGGAGCCCAGAGTGAGTGGAAGGGAGTGTCTGTCCCCTTTCTGCTCTGTTGTTTTTCTTTCCTCTCCTATCTGGCACTCTGTGATCTACTTTGGCAGTGTTTTCAAACTGAAATGACTGAGAAACATGGGCCTGACCACTTAGGCTCAGGAAAAGCACACTGGAAACTTTTGTCCAGCCTGTGTAGGCTCTTTACTGTCAGCGAATGGAGCTATTCCATTTCCAAAGCACCATAGAGACTGCTGATGGCGACAACTAATACCTCATTTAATTCAACTACCTGTGACACAGGGCAGGCAAGTATCTTTATCTTACAGGGAAGAGGGCAATGATGTGATGAGGGGCTTGGTAGAGCCCAGCATAAAGTCCAGCCTTCCTACTCTTGGAAGTAAATGGCAAGGCCTTTTATATACTCCTACCAAGAACTGAGACACCCCCCTCCCCCCTTCTTGAATCTGATTCTGTAGATCTGTAGAAAACAGAACTCTGGGTAAAAGAACCATGTTATGGGTGGTTCTACCCTGACTTCACTATGATTTCACAAGGGGCTTTCTAGGTTTTAGGACAGTGTCTAGATGTCAAGTACAGTTTTATCTGTACATGCTCCTCCTAGGGGCAACTTAGCTATTGTTCTGAATTTTTATTTCTTGCAAAAGTTGAGATATTCATTGAGGGCAGGACTGGGTAGCCTAGGAAGGATAAATGGCAGGCAGCTGAAAATATTTCATAAACATGGAATTTAATACAAACGCATGATTAAATTACCTCCAAGACTTTGGATGTTGTTTCTCTTCCTTCTGGAAATAACGATTCCATTCAAGGGCTAATGCTACTCCATCACCTTAAGTAATGTGTTAATATGAAGGAGGTGGGATTGTTTTTCAAGAAAAAAACTATAAAAAAATTATAGTTTTAGCTTAGATTTGGAGACATTTGGTATGAGCAAGATCCTGGAACCAAAAACAAAAACCAAATGAAGAAAAACAAAAAGCACTAGGTCACAATCACAGGTGATGGTTCTCTGGTATATCAGACTAAGTTTCAATCTCACTAGTTCTATTGGGGGCCAAATTTTGTCTTATGCAACACTCTATCCCAGGGGTAAACTACTAGTTTATCAAATGGTTTGAATACACTTAAGTGATTTCCAGCATACGAAGCCAAAATGAGTACTGCTAGAATTAAAAACACACTCTCTTCATTGCAAGATTCTCTAGTGCTTTATCTGTTTATTGTTCAGTTTTTTATTCTCACTCCCCATCCTTCCTCATACAACCATTCTGGTGTTTATAAGGTACAGTATCTCTTTTGTGTGTGCTCTTGAAAAATGGGTATCATTTTATATGCATGATTTTGTGTACATGTATCTTAACCTGAGGAAAGGGTTCTTCACATCTCATTGTTTTCCTTTTTTCATTTGGCACTATGCCCTTGAGATTCATCCACATTGATCAATAGTCATCTAATCAACTGTTTCTACCTGCTGCACCGTAAGTTTATGTTCATTCATCAATTCTGAACTATCTATCTTCTTAGTAAAGAACACTCAGATTGCTGCCTCTTATCACTACAACTACCCTGTGTGTACATTTTATGTCTTATTATAGTTCACAAACACATAGACACACATAAGATTTTATACATCTCTTAAGAGTGTAACTATTAGGCCGTATGATACTACAAGAGGCCCTCATTTGAGCAAGTGGGGCCAAATGGTGCTCCAAAATGAAGGCCACAGTCTATGTTCCTGGGTAAAGATACACAAGAGCCTCCACAGCCTGAGAAACTGTCAGTATGCTATGCAATAATATATCATTATTGATTTAAATTGCATTTCTCTTATTACCAGTGGTTTAGAAAATCTTCTCCAATACTTGATGGCCTTTTAGTTTCTTTCTCTGTAGACTGCCTGTTGAAATCCTCTGCCCAAATTTGCTGCAAATAACATGTATTGCTTCAAAAATAATCACCCACCCCCAGTGAAATCAGTTGCGAAAGACAGGGAACAAAAAAAATGCACACATGAGAACAGATGGCAATCCATCTCCTGAAAATGGCAGTGACTTGAGAGTGAACAGTTAATTTGAGAATGGTACAATAACAGTACCAGGGATGGCAATTCGTGGTGGTATGTGAAATCACCTGTGACTGCTCTGGCAGGAAGTAGCTGTTCACTGAACACCTCTTCCTTCCCGCATCTTCTACAACTATCACAATAAATTGTGAGAAAGGAAAGCCCTGTGTTATTTTTATTCCCTTCGAATGGATGACCATAATGTCGGGAGGAATGCCTTGATGTGCCTGATTAGTAAGAGCTCTTCCTTTCATCCCTGCTAAGGGTACAAGCTTGAAAACACAGCCTGGCTTTGTGCCCCAGCTTCTCAATTTATTACTGTTTCGTTTGATGAAAATCACCTTTGAACCTCCGTTTCCCACCATCAAATGGAGTACTGGTGGTGGTATCTTCCTCGAGAGGTTCTGGTGAGGATTCAACGATTCCCAGGAAGTCATGCATCATATTGCCTGGCACTAAGTTTGTGCTCAGTGAGTTTGAGCCGATGCTGTTGCTACTGTTATTTAGTTTATCCTTAGGAAATGAGAAATGGACTAAAATGACACTGTAAACAGCTCATTATTAATGCCCTTTAGTTACCTGGCTTTTAGAATTCATTTTGAAAGGTTAAAGACTACATAACAGCAAGTGAACACCTTCTATCCTAAAAATTGTATTTAACTCTAAACACACTTCATAATCCATTTTTGCCCATTTACTTTTTAAAAAATTCTTAAGGATATAAAGATTTTCTCCTGAAATATTCTGGGTTTATTTTTCCAAGTTTTTGCAATTGTAGCAATACATCTGGGAACTTGGCTTACTACATAGAGCAAAACTGTTGGAGACTAGTGTTGTAGTCAGGGGTTGTGAGGAGAACAATTAAAATCAGGACATGGAATTTATAATATTATTTTATGATGGTCACCCAGAGTTAACATAAGAAACTGCAGGACATCCACAACACCAAAGACAGAGAATATTCAACCAACGGCCTGAATCCCCGAGCAATGTCCTGCATGAGTCCAGATGAAGACCCAGAGCTCGTGACAGTGCCTCCCACATGTCCAACTGGAGGTCTAGAGCCCACAAGGACTCACGCCAGTCTCTTCTATGGATCCGTGCTGGGAAGGCCCAAAGGTCAGTGGTGGAAGCCAGAAAGTCTATGCCAGGAGCTGGGCTGATAGGTTGAAGGTTCCATGCTGGAGCTGAGTAGTCACACTCACCACAAAGACGGGGACTGTCCTGAAAAGCACCACAGTCATCTTCAGCGACCTGGAGGCTCTGGAGCCAGGAAGCAATGTAAGGACCAGAGCTCACTCAAAGCGAACCACAGCCACTCTCACCAACAAGGTCCCGGGCTCCTCCAATGACAATGGTGGAACTCATACTGGGGAAGCTAGTCATGACAAGCTCCTCCAGGAGAACCAAAGGCTCAAAGAGCAACGTGTAGGAGAACCCACAACACCTCAACGCCTCCTTCTCCATGTCTCTATCCATGCTGGCAACTTTCCTCAGGTGGAACATCTACACTCAGCACCACGGTGATTTAATTCCGCTGGCATTAAGTTAACCACCAGCTTTTAATCCATAACAAGTAGGCTTCCATTCAAAGCAGGGTAGCGTTTTTCTTTTCCTTGTGCCATGATTACTCTTACTCATATCTCTAGCCATGGAGGTGAAAAGGCTATCAGCCAAAGATACAAAGCAACTAGTGGTAATCGTGGTCTGAATACGAGCAACTCTCATTTTTCTTACCTTAACAAAAAATGAAAACGGTGTGTAAGAGAATCAAATCTAGCAGGTACAGTAAAAGCTGGGGTGAAGGAGAGCAGGCAGCCACAGTAGCTGGAGAGCTGCTTAGAATCCTAAACAAGTTGTCAAAACTTGGTGAACTACAAAAGCAAAAGCCGCTGGTACTAACCATGCTCAAAGAATCATTAGGAATTCTATGGTGTAAATTCTCGCTGGATTACACCCAGCCATGGCCTTGTGAACTGTCACTGCTGCTAATGCAGTAGGCTTCCGTTTCCAGATTAGGACATGTGGGACAAAATGTCTCCTCTATTTCCTTTTAACTCTCAATTCTGGGATATTTATACTTGATTCTTAAATCTAAATTTGTAAAAAATTTTATACATGCATATACTGACACTACTATAATTATGTTATTAGTGTGATTTATTATTTTATTATGCTAGCAGTTATATTGTTAATGGAATCCTCATCTCTTTAAAACTTAAATGCACGTAAGAATCCAGCTGCCACACCCACCTGGAAGACAAAAATTAAGTTAAAAATATCCAGGAGCTCCTTCTGAGGATGGCATTTTAACTGTGCTTTTCCTACATGATTCCTCTTAAAATAAAAGCTCAAAAATGGACAGCTACTTCCTTCTCCATATGGATTTTCTCCCAAAGTTGGGATATTTTCCCGAAGTTGACCTGTAAAGACAGGATACTCAGAGACATCCAAAATTAACCATTAAAAATTCTGCTTGCAAAACCTACTCAGAATTGTGCAGAATACACAGACACATCCTGAAGTCAACAAACAAGATCCTGGGACCTTACCTGAGACCCAGAACAAACGGATACACATATTTACTTCACCAAATAACACAGAGTCAATTCAACAGCTGCCTCCTCGGGTTATCAGTCGAGGAAAATAATCAGAGAGAAAATGAACAATGTGCAGTCATCAGTGACTCAGGTCCCACTCAGCTCTCAAGGGTAGGGCTTGCAGTGGGATGAAAACGTGTCATCATGACACAGGTATTTTGATACATGAGTGATGTTTATGTGGACCTAAAAAAATCAGCAATTGTTTGTTTTGCAGGCTTGGTAAAGGAGGCTTTATTTTTGTTTTTACATGTTATTTTAAATTACATAAGATATAGGATATAAATGTCTATAAAACAGCCATCCCCATATGACTCCTCAACAGATATTTTTTTTAAAGATGGAGGAGAAGGTCTGAAAATTGACTGGTAAAATTAATTCTGCTGAAATGCTTATTTTGCAAACATAGGTTTGTTTCTATGTAACTAATATACTAGAAAACAATTTCAGCGCACAGTAAATTGCATGTTTATGAGTCATCTCATCGATGAGAAACACCAAGTAACTGCAGAAAACTATATCCAGCTGAAGGAAGAATATGTACCTGCCTGTGACTCCTATCAGCTCCCGGTTCCCAGCTCCCAGTGTTACAAGCCTCATTCACACCCGTTACAGCTCTCCAACGTCACAAGATTCTTCCTAATACTTCACCAAAGTCACAAGCTGCAACCCTTTCAAAGCCCACTTCCACAAGCAAACTTAAGGTTTTTCCCCAGGTAAAAGTGTGATATCGCTACCGTTTATAGGTCTTCAACCATTTACACACATTAACAGTGTTATAATTTTTAACCTGCTTCTGCATTTTTAATATCACTGACAAAGATTCTGAGTATTTTGCCTCTAGTCCAATTTTCTCCCTTAAGGTCTGTGGTTTCTGTCACACAATTTTGCACAACATATAGACTTTCAGGAATATATGTCAACTAATAGCATCTTTCTGCAAATAAAACTGCATCTTTCTGCAAATAAACTCTGATTTTTCTTGCAAGGCTGAGGTGCTCATATTAACGTAGTTTCAACTGATAAAACAGACATGATGGCTGGACACTCTGACTTTCAGAGGCCCCTGAAGTACATTAATCTTTGACTAGTCACTGGGTATGAGTGGGGCTACAAGGAAGGCTGTGGTTTAACTTCTGTGATGATTCTTATTCTTGGTTCCAGGTAGCATAGGGATCCTAACACTCCTTTCATATAAATGTCATTAAATAGTAGAAAATGCCTTTATGATAACAGGACAGGCTGGCACAAATGAGAACCCCTTAGAAGCTGACTAATTGTCACAGATACTTAACAAATATCTTTCTTATGTTCTTCTGATAGAAAAGGTCCTACATACCCACAAAACAAAGAGAAGGAAAAAGTGAAAATGTCATCTAACCAGAAATCATATTCAGAGATGCAGTAAGAGTCAGTGGCACATTTTGCCACATTATTTTATAGTGAAAAACAAATGGTTATATGTTTTTGTAGTCATTTGGCTTCTCATGATTCCAGTGATTTTTTTTCCTTCTACTATTCTTCCTGAAATCCACCTCCTTATTTCAATATTGACTTAAGCAACAGATGCCAGAATTTGCTTTTTCAGTTTTTATTTTTTTCCTCCTAGTGTGTCAGTGGGTGGGTAGGCACCCACTCAGAAAAAGAAAAATCTATATTGTTATTAATGTGGACAAATTATACAAATCCTCACTGTAGTATGAACTAAAAGCCTTTTTTCTTCCTTCAACAGATGAATGTGCCAGTAGAGATGTGTCAGCTGCCTCCCACCAGAGTTACATGGTGTTCATATCTCTTCCTTTACAGTAGTTAGAGGTACTGGGTGGAGGCAGTTATGGTACAAAAAGACAGTTTCTACTCTTCTTACTGTTGAGAGTCAGGGGCATAGATAAAAACTAGTATAACTCCTTAGCTCCCAACAGACATTTTCTTAAACTTGATGTAAGATATGGAGGAAAACCCAGTTTATGCATGAATGAACAATGTCTACACATATTTGTTCACCATGCTTTGGAGTATCTGTGTATTCCCTGGTCTATTCCTAACTGCTTTCGGGAAGCTTGTAAGATTCATATTGCATAGTATGATAAAATAAATATGAAATATTAAAAATGAAGCAAATGAGCATGTATACATATATGAATACACCTTATATTCAAGTCATAAATTCAAACTTGAATTAAAGAGAGTTGTTATAATGAAGAAACCATGATGAAAATCTTCAGTTCAAAACAAATTTCAGGAGAAAGGACGTAGTGAAGAAATTAGGGGTTGAAGCCACGGTCCTAGGTTCAAATATCAGCTATATATTTACTTCCTGGATACGTAATCTAAACTTCTTGAGTTTCAGCTTCTTATAGATAAAAGTGAGAATATTTCCCCCTTAAGATTGTTATTTTCAAGATTAAGTGGCAATTTTGCAGAGGTAATAGGAGATCACCAATTCTGCCCTGTATCTCCGGCTTCATACTGCGTTCAGAAATTCAGACAGGATGAGTACCCCAGAGCTCAGACACAGCCTTAGTTGTCTGAGGCACTATTGATCTAATGGGTAGGATATGAACACACACCCATGACCTCAGTCCCAGGGACACTAGTTGGAGACTAGCTGGGCCAACAGAGCAATCAAATAGAAATGTCAGAAGGTTTACTGTCTCATTTCAAATTCTTCCATGCTGAGAGAGACATTATGACAGCAGTTCTCAAAATGTGGTCCCTAAACCAACAATATCAATGTACCTAAAAACTTGGCAGTAAGGCAAACTTTGGGCCTTCCTGCACAAACCAGAAACCTCCAAAAGTAACTGATGTAACAACAGATTATAACAAACCCACTGAGAGATTCTGATACAAACACAAGTCTAAGAACCAAATTTAGGAGACAATTTTGCTTCATTATCTAAGTCAGAATGTCACATCAGAGTTTAGAAACAGTCTGATGTAGTCCAAGAATCCCAATATCCCCTTGGTAATAATTGGTACCTGATTAGTGATGGATTCTTACACCATCCTCTGGCCCTGTGACAGCAAGATGCTGGTCATTCAGCAATGCCTGACACTTCCTTAGCCCATTAGAGGTCATGGCTAACTAATGAGCCAACCAGAAATATCACAAACATGTCTTTCAAGTGGCATTAGAAGACTCATGGACAGAAAGCAATGGCAGATATAATCCCCTTAGAATAAAAGGAGTGATAAAAAGGGAAAAATACATTGGAGTAAATAGAACCCACAGTGGAAAGACTAATGTAGAAATGCTTTCTTTCACACGTCCAGCACCCACTGATTTCCCCCTTGTCACTCAGGTCTGCGGTTGTAGTGTGATCAGGGCAAGCTTCCCTACTGGTGACCACCTCCCCCTTCTCCCACACTCTATAGTTAAGTCAATTCTGGAAGCACTAGAGTTTTATTTTTATATAGCTCTCACAAGACGTAGGGCCCTTGATTTTCTTGTTTTTTACTTTTCTGCTGGCTCATTTAACTGTGCAAACTAAAATACCAAATTCGTGATTAGTGGATTTTAGATGTCCTTCAAGGGTTCTGTACAGATCCCTTTCTCCACTTGCAATCTTGGAAAGAAAAATCTATAATATCTACCAACTGCAATTCCCAAGTACCCTGTTTTATGTGTGTATGTTAAAAGATGTTATAAATCATAACTGGTTAAAATTATAATTATTAAACAGAATATAAGACACATCAAATAATATGGTACTGATTCACTTGTTTATGTAATGCTGGTGCACACAATGATAGACTTTCTAATTTTCTCCACTACATACTCTATGAGTCTTACAAATTAAAAAATTTGTACCATTACAAAGGGATGCCATTTCATACAGAAACTTAGAAAAGTAAGTTAACAAATGGATACTTATGTCTAATAATTCACAGAGCCTCCAAGGAACATCTTTTGTCATAGTATTTTTCCTACTCTTCTTAAAAAGAGTCAGCTTGTCACTCCACACTCTTCCCAGACACATTTCCATTTCGATGAAGATACTATTCTATAAAAATCACAAGAATCATAGACTGTTACATAAAAAGAACCTTAGCAAGCATCTACCCCAACCCTCTATCACTTTTTGGACAAGAAAACTGTGACCAAGGGAAATCACTAACTTAGAAGATCACACAGTTATTACTGGCATGCTGAAAACCAGCCCTTTGAGCTCAAAGATTCTCCAACTACTATTCTTTCCACTTTATCATTCTGCCTCCGAGCTTCACCGGAGCTAATCAAGCTCTGTGGTCACCTGCAGGACCAAGGGATAACTAAAAGTCATTTCAGAGACAATGTTTCTGTAGATCATTAGCTGCTAGAAAGGTCAAGAAACAAAACAAAAGCAAAAAACAATGAGGGGCTACTTTAGCCTAGATTCTCTAACCTTGGATTTCACTTCACTTAAAAGGAAACTATTCACACACACCCTATCTTAGCTGTAGTACTTTCCTTTCATTGCTGAAACAAAATCCCTGACACCCAAAGTTAAAGAAAAAACGGTTTATTTTGGCTCACAGTTTGTAGAGGTTTCAGTCCATAATCAGCTGGCTCTACAGAAGGGCGGCATGGGAAGAGGGGCATCACCACGCAAGAAATAGTTCGTGGCAGGCAGAAGACAGCAAAAACAAGCCAGCAATCTACTCCAAGTAACTAGCAGGGAGCCTTTCTGTCTCTTGTATTGTATCCAAGGCTACCTGCCCTTAGGGCAGATGGCCCTCACACCCTTAATTCAATCACACACTCTAGATCCAGCCACCTCTGAACAGCCCCACCTAGGACCGCCTGAGGCTTTGGGGGCACATCTAAATATAAGCCATAACACTTCCCAACCCCCGGAGAAGGTTGTGTTTACAGGGTGGGGCTGCTCACTGAGAAGGCTGAGGCAGAGGCCCTCCAAATCCCGAAGGCCTCAGAAACTCGGGTTGCTTGGATCCCTCCTGGATATCTTGGTCAATCGGGAGCAATTGCTCTTTTGTTGAACTGAGTTGACACTGAGGTTTTGTTGATAATTAAACATGCTTGATAATGGGCTGTCCCAGAACAGAGCCTCCAGAGCAGTGTTCCTTCTACACACTTGTCACTGATATGTCTATACTTGGTGAAAGTTAGGCATCCTGTGCTTACATAGCATACATGCTCCACCCTGGTGAGAACCCAGAGATTTACCTCTGGCACTCTTGGGACACGCTATTTCAAACAGGCATGCAGCCTTGTAGAAATGCTGAGATTAGAAAACTCTACAAGAATTAGAAGAAGATAAAATATGATTCCCATGATTAAATACAAGACAAATCCAGTACAGTTTGATTTTCAGACTTAAAAGACAAATGAGGCAGAAGTATCCAGAGGGCATTCAGTTCCTTAGTGACTGCCCTCCAGGCCCAAATGACATGGGATTAAGTTAATTTGTAAATACTCCATGCATAAGAGACTCTCTAATAGTCTTTTTCCAAGCACTCGCCTGCTGAAAATTTTTCAGCAGTTCCCTCATGCCTACACAATGAAAAATCTGGCTTTTAGACTGGCAGCAAGTTTTTTATAATCTGTTCAACACCATTTAAATGTGATTACTCACTCTTTTAAAGCCTATGCTGTATTAGCTATTACTGTGAAACAAATTAGCTCAAAATATAGTGATTTAAACAACAATAAACAGTGATTATCACACAGCACCTGTGGGTCAGGAATCTGAGAGTAACTTCAATGGGGCGTTCGAGCTCAGGACCTCCTATGGGGTTAGCGTGACAATGCTGTGCAGGACCACTGTCATTTGAAAGCCTGACTGAGACAGAAAACTGCTTCCAAGATGCTTCTCACACGGTCTTGCCACCTGGACATTCCCAAAGGACACTCAGGATAATGATAGTCTTCTCTCAAAACAAGAAGCCCAGAAAAGCAAGATGCAATGTTTATTATGATGAGGCCTCAGAAACATTATCACTTCTGCAATATTCTACTAATTATGCAGGGCAGCCCTCAGAGCAGGAGGGGACCACAAAAAGGTGTGAAGTCCAGTAGGTGGAGACTGTGTAAGCTATCCTGGAGGTTGCTACATGTTGCCAGAAATGCTCCTCCAAATACTCGCCCTCACATCAAACATACTTATCCTACCATTCTTGCCACTTTCGGAAGCAGAGAAGGATGCCTTCTTCCATGTTTTTATGTGATGTGATAAAAACAGTATGGGACATGCTGCTGCCAAGTGCCATCCAAAAGAAAGGTAGGCTCATAAAAACACTAGGTGGTGTCTTCATCCACCTCATTCACTGGCACGCCATGTACAGGGCTTCTCCACAGTCAAAAGCCATGAAAGATAAATGTTTTAAAGCAATTCAGGATCTACAGGCAGTGAAGAGAATACAAACAAAGGACACTCACAGAAGACAACTTCCAGAGCTCCTTCAGAGGGTGGCAAAAATGATGGGATAAAGGTGTTTGAAGTGAGGGGAAGTATTTTGAGGGATATTAATGGTGATGTGTCTTTTACTGCAATGAATGTTTTCAAAAATTTTAAAATATTCACCACAGTTTTCAATCATTGCTTGTAATTTTTTACCATAGTTTTTCCACATCCCACATTTGTTATAAGTATTTATTTAACTTATTTAAATTAATAAATTTATTTAAATGGCATGCACCTCTACTTTAAGGACAGAATCTCCCTATTTGAGGGCAGACGAGTCAAAGAATATTTGACTAACTGAACTGGCATGCCTTTAGAAGCTCCTTATCCTTTCGTCCCCACTCAAAGAGACAGGGAGGGGGTTTTTTTGTTTTGCACAATTGTACATGGGGAAATACATTCTATAATGGAGAAAAGGTTAACTCTAATTCTAGATATCCAAAGTAACTTGATGCCTATTGCAGAGAAAAGTTTCTTGAGTATTAATGGCTAAAGTTCTAAACATAAGCAGTGCTTTCTGGAGAGATATATGCCTAGTTAGTTTATCTCTTCACTTGTAGAAAGTCATGGGGGTTCTGGATAAACGTGTGATGGGCAGAATTCTAAAGGTGGATGCATCCTTCTCTACCCCCAAACACACACATACATCTAGCTTCCTATGCTTTGGTTATTCAGTCAATCACTCACCTAAGTGCTGCTCTGTAAAATTTTGCAGAGGGAATTAGAATTACTAATGAGTTGACTCTAGGGTAGGAAGAGTGTATGAAGGGATACAGTTACCAACTAAGTCCTTAAGAGCAGAAGAATAAGGCAGAAGAGTCAGTGTGAGAAAATCATTGAAAGAGGAAGACAAGCATGAAGCAGAAGGGAAAACTACAGAAACTGAAAACATAAAAAGGAATCAACTCAGCTCTTCTGGCTTCATGGATGGACGAAAGGAGCCATGAGCTTCTACCAGTTGAAAATGAGCCTCAGTCAACGGCCAGGAACAAAAGAGGATCTGAAATCCCTAAAAGTTGGAAAGTAAAATCTGCCAGCTAACTCAGGGAACTTACAAGTTTGCTTAGATTTCAGCCTTATGAAACCCAAGGTACAGAAATCATTCAAGTCAACTAGACTTCTGACCTACAAAATATGAGATTATAAACTGTGGTATTTTTAAGTTATGGTGTAGCAATTTGTTATGGCAACATTATAAAAAGAATGCAAACAGTAACAGTTACATTTTAATGTGGGTTTCTAAGAAGGAAACAGCATTTCTTGTCAATCTGCACTCCAAGCCAATCCCATAAGGGGGTAAGGGGCGGGGGAGATGAGTCTTCAGGTATAAGAGAAACTTCACATATATTCTGGCAGATGACTGGGAAATCTAGGAAGGCACCAGTTCCTAGAACACCTCAGGGATGGAGGAGCTAGGGTTGTACAACATGGGCACAGAAATGAGCAGAGGTCATCTTACGGATTGTGGACTTTCCAGATAGGGGCCAACAACCTTGAGAACTCTCCTAAAGTGATGAGGAAGGCGTGTCTGACCACAGGAAACCAGAGACAGGGAGGAATTTTTTGCACAATTGTCTGTGGAGGAATACATTCAGTTCAGCCCTCAGTGGACTCCAAAATGCAGAAAGAGAACAAAAGCTTTCAGTCATGCAATCAGCAGGGCTAGTCAAAGATGTCTGGGACCCTGAATCTAAAGTGAAAGTGCTCTGGGCTTCAGGACAACACCCATTCCCCCAAACCTCACCCTGAAGGAGAAGGCAAAAGCAAAGTCTAAATCTACTGAGTGAACTTATCATACATGGTCAAGAGATTTGTGCCATCAGTGTAAATGAAGGCAAAAGAGATGAGAATGATCCAGTTATAGACAAATAAAGTTTTATTTTGCATCTTCAAATATGTGGCTGAATTACAATTGTCAAAAATATATGACATTTATTAAACAGCTCCTATTTGCAACAAGCCATACTTTATATGTATCCTATGATTTAATATCTAGAATAATCTCTGAGTCTAGCTTTATCATTATCCCATTCTACACATAGAGAAATCAAGGCTAAGAGAAGTTTTTAAAAGCCCCAAATGGTAGACTCTGGAATCATGCATCTACCTACCAGCTCTTTTTCCTTGGATTCCTTGATGGGAGGGTATGAGAGAGACAATATACCTCTCTAGAATTTTAATAAATTCCTGTGTGATTACACTGTTTATAGGATCATTTTTATGAATTCTTTCATTTCAAAAAAGGCAATGGCGACCATTACCTATATTGAAGGCACACAATGTGCCAAGCATATCTAAGCAGTTTTCATAGATTATCTTTTATAGCAAGGAAAGTGAAGACCTGACTTGTAACAAAACTTCTTTCACTGACTTCCACTGAACCAACTCCTGATTAACAAATACTCTCCATTTTCCCTGAAAGACAGGATCACTGACACCCAGAACAAGCAGAACACACTCAGTCTGAAGGAGCCTCTCTGACCGGTCAGGGACTTTTGCTTCCTTCAGTTCAGAGACATGGTCACTTAGGTTGGTTCAGTGCAAGATTTAGGGTTAAAATTTAAGCACAGGTACTAAGACTCCAGTCTTCATGTTTTAACCACACAGTTACACAATCTTCCCACACTGAGCCACATTTAGGACTGAAAAATGAATGTTGCACTGGTTACTGGAGACTGACAACAGAGAATAATACAATAAATATATAAATATATGTAAAATATAAATTTTCAAAGAGACCTCATCTATGTTATTAGATCATTTAGTTCACACAATGGAGATATCACATCATTTTACCAGCAAAAGAAAGAAACTATGAAGTATGTAATATTTTTTACTTTGATCCTTTCAAACACCTGCTGTGTTATTTTTCTAGCCCTTCAAAAAATGATGGGTTGCAGCATAGGGGTTAAAAACATGTAGAGAGCCTACAACTGAAAATTAACTCACTGACTTGGTAAAAGGGTCAGGGTCATGTTACTGTGAACTCCTTTGTGCCTGTACTTATAGCACAGAATCACCATAAATGCCTCCTAGAATTATCACAGTAAGAAAATTAAGGCATTAGAAAAGGGTCATGTTTTGCTATCAGAAATCTAAACCATGAAAATCTACTCCTTTCAATTTGGTCTACTTCTTAAGTCTCAAGTATACTTGGAATACATTAACTACTAAAGAATGTTGTTAAGATTTTTCTTTGAATAAAAGATGTTTAATTTGATTCTTTAAATATCAAACATAACAGATGTAAGCTATTAACCTTGTGTGCATGCTTTTCTAACATTCTGCATTCTAGAGACACATCAAAGACTATTATCTACTCCTACAATGACTAGGAGTCATAGCCTCTACAGAATTTCAACATTACTGGAAAGACTAATTTAACTAGTTTCAGTCAAATTTAACCCACTTATACAAAATGCTTCCAACATAGAAAAGAAGGGAAGAGACACTTGTGGAACATAAACAAAGACATGTCTTCTACAAAGACAGCCATTGGGGCAGCTGCTCCAGTAGACCTACCTAGTCTTGTCCTGGTTTCCTGGCTGCTATATTTGCAAACCTCCATTTCCCCAAAATAATGCATTTATTCAGTGTTAGTTCACTCATGACACTCTGCTAACACTATATCACATTAGTTAGCTGTACTTGGTCCTCTAAAATACAGTAAATATAACCCACAGAAAACTGCACAATGACTGAATTAAATGAGAGTAACAGACACAAAACAAGGAGGACTTCAGAATTTGCATTGCTCTTTACCATTTAATATGCAAGTAGGAAAGGCACAAGGCATGATGGTGGTGAGGCAGAACCACCAGGACTCAATGCCTGGATGAGACAAGGCCGTTCAGGATGTAATCTAAAGAGACAAGAAAGCCTGTATTGTTCATTAGCAGAGAGATCCTAAGAGTCTCCTGGTTTCTATAGCGTATTGAAAACTACCACCACTGCCAACACAAGAGAGCACATGTGCGCGTCTATGAACACTGTTCTCAGTGCTCCAGAGTCCACAGAAGAGGTTAAGATGACCTGATCTTTATTCTCTGGGAGACGCCCAGATAGTCTTCGTTCTTCAAAAGCAGATTAAAGCCCTACATGACAAAACACTGCAGTTAAATGGGAAGCATATTTCCTCCACGGGAATAAATGACAGCTGGCTGTCAATTTTGCTGCAATTATTAAGTGCTCCATGGAGAATTTCTGTTTCCTCTAAGAACTTAAAAGTTAATACACACAAATCAGATCAGCTTTCTACATATGCTGAGAAGCTGTCACCTGTGTGGCTGGGGAATCCTCCCTATTACATGCATCCACATGTCCAACATCCTCTCCTACTCCATTAACTTAAATGTGCACCACTGGAAAGTCCTGCCTTGGAATCTGTGACTGAAACAAATTCTTTTTTTGGTGGCGACATGTCAGAGTCCTGGCCATTAATAACCTCATTAACTAATCAGAAATAGAAAGTTATCTAGAAAGGTGCTGAGGGGGTAACCAGAAAAGTAGAATTCATGCATTGAGGATCTACAGTTGAACAACTGAGGGCCTCTGATCAAATGCTGTATTACCAAGTGGGACTACAATGAGTTAATACACTTACTAAGTCTCTCATTCACTTGTTCATTCATTGAACAGACACAGCAGACACTGGGATACAAACTCTGCCCTCAACAGAATTGTAATCCAATGGAGAAGAAAATATTTTTATATCCAAAGGAAATAATAATACTATCGTGGAATAAGAAACAGGGTAAGTGGTGTGGGAAGTTAATCAGGTAGAAGGAATTAAGGCTGGCTGAGGAGATCAGTAGACTTCCTGGAGAAGGTGTCTAACCTGAATACTGAAGGATAATGGCGAGAAGATGAACAAAACAAGTGAGAGAGATGATGGAAAAGGGTATCCAACTGCTAGCCTATTGCTGGAAGGGGCCAGGCTGGCAGGAGACACACGTATCTTTACCTGCCAGGTGTTGTGCATAGTCAATAAGGTATGCAGAAGGGAGGAGGAAACTCCAAAAGCAAACAGCACGTCTTACTCTTCCAAGGTTTGGGCTAGGAAATACATGCATTTATTTTATGTATTTTATGCATTAGGCCTTACTCTTCCAAAAGAAAAATGTTTATGGATCATGGAAATTCTCTACTTAAAGCCTTCATTGTACAGAAATCAAAAGAGTCAGTACAGGGTTGATCTGAGACTACAATTGAGCTCCCCTGGAATAACTGAATGTTGCATTCTTTCCATTTTTACCAAGAATTATGAACCTGGCCGTAAGTGTCATGTACGTGTGTGTGTACACTTAACATACACAAGTGTACAGTAAGGAAGGGAACAAAGATAATGACTGACACTGGTTTTTCAGAAAGGGCAGGCTATAAGAAGGAAAAGAAGCACAGACCTGCATATTTACACACTATGAGCAGAATTTCCTTCAGAAACAAGGAACTGCAGAACTGAACTACAATGCTAGCCATTTATACAGGAGCTGGTCAATGAACTGCAGCGTGGAGATCTTGTTAGTCAGGTGGCTGCTTCATGCATCAACACCCCTCACTGTCATCACTATTATTACAAATGGAAATGACAGCTTCACAGCCAGAGTGTGAGTCACAGCCAAACACCAAGACATCACTTGAGCTTTCTATGATCATTAAGCATCTCTACTTATAGTTAGATGATATGCTGCATTAATGGTAAGCAAGAAACATCAGGAATGGCATGAACATGTGTTAAAGTAATGTCAAACACTGAACCCTCCATTCATTCATGCTGGAAAATATTTGGTCCTTATTAGAATTAAGTTTCTTCTACCCAGTACATTGTATAAATTTCCCATAATTCTAGGTTTCACAGAGCACTTTTTAGCAGACAGGACACCTATGAATCTGAGAATTAGAGGATGTTGGGAATTGTGCTAGACATTGCTTGATGTGATGCTTCTGTTTTTATACAGAATGGAAGTAGCCCAGAAAAACAAAGTAACTTGACCAAGATCACATGGGTAGTAATGAGAGAGAAACAGCGCTAGAAGCAAGCCATCTTCCTCTAGGCCTTCTGCCTGCCCACCTATGATGTAGGGTACAAGAAACTAGCCAGGTGGGAAGAAGCACTCCCCCCCAGGAGTGCTGTGCCCCCAAGGCTCCAGCTTTAGGCAAGGACAATTTCAACTCCCATCCTCGGGTAAGGCTTTAGTTCTAACTTTTCAAATCCTTACCTACAAATGTACAATATTAAAAATAGGATTATCTTTTGCCTCCTAAACCACTGACAAGACAGAATAATTTTTTGAGCTGTGACTAACTGAGCTACTTCACATGACAACACAGCCTCGTGCTATTTTTTCCATTTCAACCTGCTTTTCACTTTCAAATATTTGACACCTCTATGAATGAATATATCATTATGGAAATATAGTTTCATTTTTAGCTTCTGTGAATGAATACATTATAATATAAATAAATGGATTGGAAGCTATGGATACATCACAAAATGGCTCAAAGGATGCACTGATTCCCCCAGCTTATCTCCCTACCACATGAACAGAGAAGACTGCTCCAGTGTGGTAGGTAAGGAAAAGCTTCATGCTTCTCCCAAGGTAAAATCTTGAAATTCTGAAGCTCCAAGTACTCAAGCACCAAATAATGTATATTCTCCAAGGGCTTCCAAAGAAGCATGAAACATTACTGTTCTTATGCAGCCATGGTGGTTTTAGAAGTCCCTAAATGTTTTTCCACTTACCATGGGGTTACGCAAATTGAAATGCATTTGATATACCTGACCTACCAAACAGTATAGCTCAGCACCACGGTCTACTGCAGAGCATCAGTTTTTTCCCAGTGGGATCACATGCCTGACTGGAAGCTGTAATTCATTCACCCCACTGGAAACTGTAATTCACCCAGCATCACACGAGTATCACACGATGCATCACTTTCCCAGGAAAAAAATCAAAACTCGAAATGTTAAATTTCCAGTCAATGCACATCACTTTTGTGCCCTCATAAAATTGGAAAATCAAACATAAAAACATTTTGAGTGTGTGGTGGGGTCCATCATTTGTATCTTATCATCAGTTAATTTGTCATCATTAAGCCCTAAACAATTAGCCTGACAACCCTAACAAACCCTAAACTAGCCTGAAAGAGGCAGTGGAAAAATGTTATGTTCTGTGCTATCTCTCCCAGTTTAATTCAGTTAGACTTGAACTACATGACTTGTTGGTCTTTCTCAGGCCAATAATTTGAATAGGGAGCTACCAAGTAAGTAGAAAGTAGTATTTAACTTAACAAAAGTTATAGTTTTAAAGTATGATACTAATGAATTTGCAAATTCATAAGGAAAACTATTCTACCCACAAGGTAAGTTTTTCCATTGATTTACTAAACCATCTTATAGTCCATAATCTATATCAGGGAAGAAGTAATAAAAGACAGACATGCGTTAAGTAGACGTAAAAGCTACTGATCCAATCAACAAACCCATAAGAATGGCCGTCCCTCTGCCAGGTTTGTGGTTAGCTATAAACCATGACTACGATGCTCATGCTCATGGGGGAAGTCTGTCTGGTGAGCTAACTGCTTTGAAGATGAAGAGTAATACAAAACAGCATGTATGCTACATATCTATATAGAAATCCTCCTTTTCTTAAGTTATCAAGGAATAAAATTAAAATAAGGGGTATATTTTATCTATACAGATAGAAAACAATATTTTAACAGTAAAAGTGTTGGTATAATGCAATGAAACAGATATTCTGACATGCTTTTTCTAGAGAAAATATAAATTCAATCTGCTTTTGGGCAATATCATCAATATTTAAGAATACATGTATTTAAACCAATAATTTTACTTATACTAATTTAGTTTTTAAAATGTACAAGCATCAGCCTAATGTACAAGAATGATTGACATTTTTATAAAAGTACAAAACAGATAACCATTTAATAAAAGAGGAATATTAATAAATCCTAAAATTTATATTTTCAAAGAATATTTAATGAGATGGTACATTATATGATGTGTGAAAGTGTAGGATATAAATCCTTACATACAGTATGATCCTAATTTCATAAAATTAAAAGATATATCCTTATAAGCATATAAATGATACCAGAAGAAAAATCCAACTGTTAACAAATGGATTTCCCCGAATACGACTTCATGGAAGATTGCCTCTTTACACTCTGATAATGTAACTCAGCCATTTCTACAGAACCACTATAAGAATGGTAATACCTTAACTTCTGAAGCTCTGTTTGACAATGTCTGTGTGTATCATTTCTTTATATGGTGGGAAATACTATATTGATGGCTTTGTCCCAAAGGCATGCTGTCTACAGCTGAGATGAGAAGGAATTAATAGTGGAGGGATCCTACCACCATATACAGGACTCTGAAAAAACATAAATCATGCAACATTTCCCTTTAACATTAAAGAAGAAGAACTGTTATATTGAGACCTCCATCAGTGCTTTGAAATACCAGACTATTTGGAAATGCTCACTCACATTTGCCTGGCTTCAGGGGTTTGTATAAGAAGGATTCCAGGGAAATTTTGTTTGTTGTATTACATCTTGTTTTATTTAGTGGGTGAGAATGTACATATTCTAAAGCAAGGATTGCTCTCTTGCGGGCAATGCCTCATTTTGTAGGTAGGCACACACTATAAGCTCCCCCAGGTATCAGTAACATGCCTCTAACACCCACTGGCCACCACTTGCCACTCCTGCCACTCTTCATTATTGCTGGACTCACTTCATACGCTGCTATACTGAACCCATACAGTTGGCAGAGTTCAGTATCTGTCTCTAAATTCTCTGAGTTGAGCCTTTCACTTTTGCATAGTTTAGGAATTAATTATATATACTGAACACATGCTAAACTGACATTTAATTGAATTTGGAAATTTTACCCAATGCTGGTAGCCAGCAAATAAATCCATTTGCAGTCTACTTATGACAGTCAGATCTACCCTCAGCAGGTCAGATTATGAATGCACCAGATTTTCAACCAGACTGCTGGCATTATTTTCTAAAAGTCAGGAAAAGAAAAAAAGCTTGTACTTCTGAACCATGTGATCTGGTACAAACCTCAGATTAAGGAATGTAGACATTCAGTAAGCCGGCGTTTCTCCTGCTTCTGAGCCTCTCCTCTCCCTCTCCTTGTCAAGTCCACTGCCTATCTGGTCACTATGTATGTGAAGTGACATCACCAAATTCACTGACCACAGAGTATCAAAATACTCCATGAGGAGCTGGCGTAGCATCTCACGCCTGTAATCCCAGGATTTTGGGAGGTTGAGGAGATCACAAGTTCAAGTCAAACTCATGTTATTCAGTAAGACCTCATCTTGAAAATTTAAAGTTTGAAAAACAAGAAAAGAAAAAGAAAAACTGGGAACATAACTCAGGGGTAAAGTATCTGTGGGTTTGATATATAGTAACACACACACACACACACACAAAGCCCATGAGATGCAATCATTTATAGTGGCCCAAAAAAAGATATCAGAAATTAGCTTGCTATGTGGTGCCTGTCTGTAATCCCTGCTACTTGGCAGGCTATGACAGAAAGATGACTTCAGTCTAGGAGTTCAAGACCAGTCTGGGCAATATATAATGAGAACGTGTTTCAAAAAATTAATTATAACACAAGTTCTAAGATTCTTATGTATTTTATTTTTTAACAAAAGTAAAATATAAAGATATGTTAAAAATATAGAACAGTTACAGAAAGTAAACTAGTAAACTGATCAAACACCTGACATCACTCTAGTTGCCAGAGCTCCAGACATTGAGGAACTGCATGTGTCATTTGTGGTCATGTTTCAGCAAGTCTTAATGACAGAGTAAGCTTCCTTTGTTGGTCCCAAACAGCAATGTCAAATCTGTCAAAATATTCAAGAGCAAAGCCACAGCTTTGACAGTCGATCCAGGACGAAGCTACTCAAATGTCCATTGTCAATCAGAAATGACTTTAAGAAGTTGTTAATGCCTATATTTATTCCAAGTTAAACATTCAGATACAATGTGAACGTATTGTTTTGTACATGAATCACTCAAAAAGCTCTCTCTCTGTTATGAACTACTAGTGCAGATCTATAAAAATGAATTAGAAGTGGATTAGGAGGGGAACACAAGGTGGTCCAAACTTCGCTGCTGAGAAGAGCAGCCCCAGCAACAGCCTTGCCCACAGTGACCCCTCCTCAGCATCACCCCGCTTCGACGCATTGCTAACCTCACACTGCCTTCAGTTGCTACCTTCATTCTTACCTCTGAATCCCTTACACTGGCATTTGTTGTCATCTATGGCTGATAAAAAATTAATCCTTCTCAATTTACCCACCTTTACTGTGTCTTACCCTCTCTCTACCTTAGCCCAATTTTCCTACTCAGTTTCTTCCAATATATCCCCTACATTCACTTCCTCACTGCGTCGTCTCCTCCATCAAGGCCGTTCTCTCTGCCTTTGTGCATCATCTCATTTGTACAGGCTCAACTGAAGACTTCACGTTTTACCACCTCTACAAGGTATTTCTTGCTCTTCTGTCACTCTTATGTCCCAGAATGCCTGTCCCAAGGCATGTTTGTCAGGCATTGTGGGTTAACTGAACTGGGCCACCTCTAATAGAACTCCAGATACCTTGAGGAGTCTTCCTTCCTTGAAAGCAGAGGGGTCAGTTCTGTCATGTGTCCACTGTGTGTGGTGGCAGCAGCCAGATAGAAGAGCAACTGGTTTGCCTTTCTGCTTGTTCTGTTTTGCTGTTGGTTTTCTTGCCTAGCTATCACCTTGCCCCAAACAACAATCCTAAGGACTGTCATGATGCCACAACTTTGTGACTTTCTAAAGGACTGACATTAAAGAACAAAAAAGAAAGGGCATATGACAGAAAGAACAAAAAAAGACAGTCCCTATTTAATCTCAAGGTAGCACAAGTCAGAGTCTGACCTTCCAAGGCTGGGCAACAGAACAAGCTGCCACCTGCTGTGATTATAAGACGAAGAGCCTGGGAAACTGTTTCAGAAGTTTTGTCTGTAAGGATGCCACATTTGAACAGAGCAGGACAATAAAGTTCACTAGGTGTGGGATAGTAAGGTACAAAGGCTCTCTTATAGCAACGTTCATAACTCACCAGCTTTTTCCCCAGCTCAGAGGCCTGGAGAGTACTGAGCGGGACAAGAAAAGGCACAACCAATAGCTACATACTATAGCAAGTGCAACGAGGGAGGAGACCAGGAAGAAGAAGACCAGGCTGAGCCTATGTACTGCTGTCGGGGCCGTGATCACCTGCTAGTGACTATCAGAGACGAAGCCAAGCAGAGCCAAGAACCTAAGTTTGAACATTCCTCCCCATGGATCCATGACATTTTAAATTCACTTTTACAAGTTGGGTGTTTAAAGTTTTTGAGACAAGTATAAGGGTCTCTAAACATGTGCATTTTTTCTAGTTATTTTGTAACTTAAAAGCAACAAAACAAATGGGTCTTCCATAGCAGAAGTAGGATATGGAATTGCATGTCTAATCCACAGCAATGTCCACCAAACTGTAGAGGACAAGGAGCTTACCTTCTGCTAATAAGGTCTCTTCTTAGGTCAGGGCCAATGTTAATTTAGCTAAATGAAATATCATCTCTCTTTCCCTGGTGACTTCTGGCAGTGTGGCATGCTGTGAAAGTAGGGCTGTGTCCTGCTCACCCCAGGTATGGCTTATCTAACAGCAAAGACAGGCCTGTTTCAGACAGACAGTACTAAAAAAAATGTTTATTTCAGAAATTCAGCAAACTGTTCAATTACTTGATGCAGTTTTGATATTTGCCTTATATTTATCAATGTTTAAAAAAAATTATTAAATGAGGTAGACATATATCCTGCACGTGTGCTGTAGTCTGGCCTGTTTTCTCCAAAACATGTGTGGAAACTTAATTCCCCAAATCTCCATGATGTTTTGATGCGGGGCCACTTTAAGGTAAGTGGGGTTAAAGGAGACTGTGAAAGTGGTGCCTGCGGCTGAGCTGATTGATTGGCTGCCTCACGGCATGGTGCCCCAACTCCCGGTAGGATGTTGCAGCAGGAAGCCTTTCAGGGCTGCTTCCCAGCTTCCAGAACTGTGATCCCAATAAACTTCTATTCTTTGTAAATTACTCAACCTAAGGTATGCAGTTACAGTAACAAAAAGTCTTTGAGACAATATGTAAATATAATACAAGGTAAAAAGTGTGCACTTTTGGAACTTTTGTTATTACCTCTGTTTCTGTGCTTACACTGTGTAGTTTTCATTTAATTCTCACTCAAATTTACAAAGGCAGGTTTTTGCTTTACTTTAAAGGTAAAAACCATTGATAAACAAAAAACAACAACGAAGACTTAAATGCTTCCCAGATTAAGTAAGAGGAGGTGACTCCTGGCATGGTTGGCCCTCAAGTGGGCTGCTGTTTCCTCCAGCCAGCCTCGGATAGATTGGAGTTGGGGGTACGGAGGGAGAGAGACCCTCTGGACTTGGGGAACGGAGAAAGCCAAGGACAGCCACTCTGCACATGTGACCCTTCTCCCTGCTGTCTGGACAAGGTCATGTCTGGGATACTTCCCACTCCTTTGCGTGTCAAGTCTCTGTAGTAAGCAACATTAATATCAGTGCTTCTGTTTTTAAATACAGCTCAGTAGTCAAAGAGAGAAATTAGTGGAAAAGTTTAACAAGAGAAAAGATAAAAATTAGTAAAAAATAGAAACTCTTGATTTAGAAAACATAAATTTCATTTCCAAAATAAGGCTCCACACTAAAAATAATGCCCTTGAAGGGTGAATTTTTTTTTTAAATCCCAAATAGCACATTGATTGAACTAAAAGCTTTCAAATTTTTGCAAGGGACACTGCCACCCATTTAATCTACACTATTCCTTCTGTTCTTCCACAAGAGAAAAACAGTGATTATTTAAAAAAAGAAAACTCTAGCAGGAAAGTACAATATGATATCATGTTGAAACATCATTGTCACAGAAAGTAAGAAAGGTTAGACCGACAGGGTTATGTCAAGAAGACAGAGAGATCACATTGAAGAGACTTTCAGTGACCGAATTTGGTCCAAATAATAATATCTACAACTTATTCTAACATATTGAAAAAACTTGTGAGAATATAGTGACATGCATTATAAATATAAAGGCAAAAGAGGACATTCCTATAACTTAGTCTTATTACCATCGCTTCTTGCAGCCTCTGATTGAGAATCAGTACCTTTTCATTGTTCCTTTCTCACTGAATTTATGCTTTGTACAGATTTTTTACACTATAGAAGAAAACCAAGGACATGAGTAAGCACCACAGTGCGGAATACCTTTGGTGGCAGAGAAAGAAATTATCCTTCAGACATCAATCACTTTTTGGAGCCTATAAGGTGGAGAAAATGGAAAAAAGAAACAAAAACAATCCATTTTATATTGGGAATTTCAATAAGGAGTCAAGAGACTCTTCCTCTAACTTTACTTGTCTTTGTACTGGGTTTGAAAATGACCAAGTTCTATAAATCGCAGAGTTAAGATAAAAGAAAGCAAAGGAGTATTGCTTTTTATTCTTTGAAGGCACAGATAGTAAGAGAAGATTCATGAGGTGCTTTGGCCATGAAGCAGACTGCACAGTATCATGCCAGGTACCTGGAGGGCAGTCTCAGCCCTGCCACATACCAGCGGAAAGTCCTGGGGAGACCCCTCCGCTCCCTGCATGACGGCTTCCTTACTAAATGAGCTGGTCTTAATTACCTTCACCCCTGAAAGTCTGTGAATATCTGAACTTCCCTATGCCTCCAGTTCTCATCTGTAAAATGGAAATGGTAATAGTTCTTATACCTCACTGTGTTGCTATAAAAATCAATGAGATAATATATTTAAAGAGCTTACCAAAGTGTATGGCACAGACTGAACATATCAAAAATGTTATCATGGTTATCAAAATAAAAATTACAATTACTCTTCATCACCTACCCAACAATGTCTCCAAAGGCTAATACTTCGTTAAGGATGAACTCTGGTGCCAGAGAACTCTCCTCTATCTGCCTTTGTTGTTCTCCTGTAACACTGTGTCTTTGATAGCTCCAGAATCCCCACACCCTTTCAGGAGGAGACAACTCCAGAGCAGCACCCCATCCCAAACCACAGCAGGATGTGATTTCTTCTTTGGAATAGGAGAGAGAAGGGAAGAGTGCTTGGAATCAGTCTGAAACATTCCTTTTATTTTTTTTCCCAGCAAGAATACAAGGATTTGGTCCAAAAAGAAAATGCAACACTGATAGAAAATCCAATTGGCCAGAGCGCCTAGTACTCCTGGGATAGGCAAGCATGGTTATACGATTAATAGAAAGTGGGTAAATGTGAACTTGGGTGCACATGATTTATGTTACTGTCTTCTTCAGTTTTTATCTAGCTGAAAGCTTCCTCATAACTTGTTTTTAAAATTCACAGAAATAGATGAAGGTTGAAAATAAAGTCATCGTCTATGATATTGGGGTTGCACTGTGTCAAAAGCACAAAAGCTTTCTGGATGAAGACTAACTTGGATGCTTTTTCTTTGTTCCCTCCCCCCATGCCCAGAGATCTTCTTCTGATTCATCTTCAGTATATTAAGAAAGTTTATATGGAACACCTCAGCTATGACTACAAAGGGAGCACAAAGCTTTCAGAACGGATTGCTACAGGCCTCTTTTTATATTGCCTCAGGACGGAAGAAAAGAGGAAAAGCAATACAGTCAATGTGGAAAAAATACCTATGTTTCCCAATTACCCAACTATCCTATCCCTGTCAAAGTCCCTTTGCAAACTGCATAATGTGCCTTTTAAAAAATTCTGTACTTTGTAAAAATAAGACTTAGACATATCATTGTCTTTGGAATGCCCTCTGGGTTAGAACCCTCTAAAAATAAAACATTACTTCAGGGACATGAAAAGAAATATAAATTGCCCAGTGGATATGATGCCACAAAGAGAATTAAACAAAACAAAGAACTGTGGAACACGTTTCTTTCAAAGGTGCCCATTTTTAGTTCGCAGTCCTCAATTTGGGAGGTCTGGGAACAATATTAAGCCAAAGGGAGAAGTAAGCAACCTCTGAAGGATAGACAAGGGCGAAAGCATCTAAAAAGGAGCAAAATGACTCATGGAAGGTCCTCTTCCACTTAACCATCTGCATGCTATACTTAGATGACTCCGTGGGGAGACATTTGTTAACAGATTCACTGAGCTCTCAGGATATGAGGTGCTGGAGGTGTTGAGGGGGCAGGGGGAGTGAGCATCTCCAGTGCCCTCAGTGTGCTGCCACCGTCCTGCCAGGCTGAGGGATGAGACAGCGCAGGAGAGCTGGCTTCCACAAGTAAACTTTCCGGAGAGCAAACACCCTGTGGCTGAAAGTGGAGGTCCAGGGGCAACTGCTCAGTGTCCTGGGCAGGTTCTCCAATCTGTGCCTCGTTCTCTCGTTGTGATGCTGGTAAAATGTTTACGGGCACGAAGATGAGTATTTTGTAAAAAATGCTTAAAGAAGCATTTGGTAAATGACCATTTGATATATTGTCCAAATTGGGACATTTTGAGCGCAAAGCTAAGCGATAGTAATAATTACATGGGCATAAAAGGAGACAACTAGAACTGCCCAAGACATATCAGGACATTATATATATGCTCACGGTCTGTTACTAAAAGATGTCAGCCAAGTGAAGCAGGAGAGAAAGGAATAATATATGCTAGGCAGGGGGCAAGACACTCATGAATTCAAAGATTTCAGGATCTTTTATTACCCCCTCCCATGGAATGACCTTCCTTTTCCTTCAAGTGCACTCCTTATGCAGTCATGCATCCCTGCAAATGTTTAGCATTTATTTTCCCCGTTAGACTGTAAGCTGTGCAAAAGCCTGGTCTTGCTCAGCAAGCTTGATTATAGACACAAAGTAGGTGCTCAAAAGTCTGCAGAATGACTACTGGTGAACTTGGTCTGGTAAGAACAGAAAACAAAGCAGACTTTGATGACCATAAAGAATGTTGCTCAAATGTACTTTCTTGAAAGAATCTGTCCATAGCATACAGTTAGTTGGCAGCTCCTTGTTATGGATGTCTTCAGGCTCTGCCTCAGCTCCCAAGGTAGGACTACGTTCTCAGGAAACTGCAGCACACAAATGCCAAGACTCTCTCCTCACTACTGAGGATTCCTCTACAGATGAGCTTTGCACAAAACCTCCATATCAGATGGACAAAGCTCATCCCGAGTTCAATGCAGTCCAAGGCTCTTTCTACCAACTGTCTCTCACTGTTCCTTATCACAGGAATCAGCCCCACATCTATAACTAAAGCTTCCCTGTCTATTCCTCATTTTCCTCATTCTCTTTCTCAGACATTTTATCCAGTAAATCTCTTGCCCTTCTATTCTGTGTTGGAGTCTCTCTGTTTCCTGGAGGAACCAATTCACATGAAGGCAGACAGAAATCACTGAAGCAGTAATAGTATCAGAGCCCCCAAGTAGTACACTAACAAATCAGAATTTTATTCTGGACTGCAAGGCAGTGGTGACAAATCTGTATAGCATACCCAGGAAGTGAATCTATATCCCATAAACATGATGGCTTGAAAAAATGGCTCCATCATTGCTATAGACTGAATTCAAAACTCACAGTTTGAAGCTCTAATGTGATGGTGTTTTAAGATCTTTTGGTCAGAAGGATAAGACCAAATGATGAGAATAATGGCCTCATCAGAAGAGATGTCAGAGAATTGGTTCATTTTCATTCCTCTTTCCTTTAGAATTCTATTTCTGCCATATCAGGACACATACAGGACACAATTATTTGTAAACTAGAAAAAGGTCCTCACCAGAACCCAGCGCAACCATACTGGCACCATGATCTTAGACCTCCAGAATCCAAAACTGAGAAAATAAATTTCTGCCACGTAAGCCACTTGCCCAGTGGCATTTTGCTATGGGATCCTGTGCCGACCGCTGCTGTCATCCTGCAGTGGCACCCAGATCACGGACGAGAGTACAGGTGAAAGCAAGAAAAGTGTGACAAAGCCTGGGTGCTAACATGCACAGGCCATGAGCTTTGGATCCGTGTCAGTAAACTGTAAGTGTCCCTGTTTAGAGCTTGGAAACGGATGCAGGCAAAGGCAGAGAACTTAATCTAAGTTCAGTCATCTGGTCAACTTTAAAATTCATGTTCCTTTCTTTCGCCAAACTACTTTTTCTTCCACATAAAAGAACCCAGAGTTAAGGAGCTAAAGAAGAGGGAAAGTTCTGCTTTATCCAATGACCCATATAGGGACTAAATGGAAACATAATTTTCTTACACAGCCATTAGATCCCAGTATTTTTATAAGAACAGAGAGAATATCTAAATATTATATGCAAAGATGAAAGTACATCACAGTGACAATACTGACTTGAACTTGATTTCTTTTAATCTTCATATGGCACTCAGTGCCTATTTTCAGCTTCTAGGCATATTTTACCGTGTGTGTGTGTGTGTGTGGAGGGGGAAACCTTTTGTTAAGTAACTTAAAACTGAAAGAAGGAAACAGGCCCACAAATAACTAAATATGTAGTCAGGAGAGATAAAGAGCCATGGGAAGATATACAAGATCATTAATTTTTACTGAAGACTCAAGGAAGAATTATAAGGGGAAAAGTGAGCTGGACCTCTAAAATTACACATGAAAGGGCATGTGTGGAAACCACTGGTGACCCACACATACCCTTAAGTGGAGATTACACGGCAAAGAAGTAAATTGGTAGTTTAGACCTACCATCATACTTCCATAAATTCGTTCTTTAGAAGCCCCTGGAAATTAATCACAAACCAAAGAACTTAAAATTTACCAGTACATGGATTTGAAATGGTTACTCCTCCTTACTCCCTCTCCCAAGAATGAATGAGCATGAATGGCTGGCCCAAGGGCAGCAGACAATGGACATATTGCTGTTATTTTCTACAGGAGGTTGTTACAGGTCTTCGAAGTTAAAATGAACACTTTGCAATCTGAATTCTTCTTTGGGGCCTCTTTGTGAGGTACAAGGAATCTTGAGCAACTCACTCTATCATATAGAGTTCTACATCAACCAATTCTCTTGGACAAATGACAAGAAGACATAATATATGGACAACCTACTTCTCCTGGTTCTTCATAGCCATGGCATGCAGCAAGAAACACCTATGCCAAATTCAGGGCTCATAGCCCAAGCACTATGGCTACAGAGGGAAGATATTCAGGGTACATTCAGAGGCTCTGAATGATGAAGCCCTGCCTTGTAGAGAAGGTACATCTAAAAAGCGCAGTTCAGTAGATAAGCAAGACGTCAGCTGAGGACAAGTGTTCTTTCCCACTTTGAAGTTTTGTGTCTGTCCCATATGTCATTCACTTTATATTAATACTTTGCTGGGGCCCCTCGGGCTTTAGAAGACTCATCAGCTCTTCTGATCTGCAGTTATCTGCTATTGAAAACTTAAAACTTTTGTGCCTCCCAACTCCAAAATTGATATGTTAAAACCTACTCCCCAACATCCTGGTACTGGGACATAGGCCTTTAGTAAGTGATCAGATAATGAGGGCTCTGTCCTCAGGAAATTAGTACCCATAGAAAAGAGGCCATGAAAGATTTCCTTGCGTTTTCTATCATGTGAGCGCATAGCGAAAAATAGTGGTAAGCCAGGAAGAAGTTTTTATCAGAAACCAAATATACTAGCATTTTGATCTCAGACATCTAGTTTCTAGAATGATAAGAAACAAATTTGTGCTATTTATAAGTTACTCAGTCTCTGGTATTGTTACATAAGCCCCACAGACTAAGACTAAAGCAAAGGAAAGATAATGAGACCACCTCAACAATCCCAAGAGACTGCAAGACTGCTTTTGGAAGGTCCATTCTCAGCACAAAGCTGAAGAGAAATGCATTAAATATTGTATCTCACCTGGGAAGGCTTGAAGGCCTTATTTACAGAGGAGGAACAAATCCAAGGGAAAACAAATGATTTGGTAAGATGTAGTCATTGAGTTCTCTCCCCTTCATAAGTAGCATGTTTGTGCCATTCTTCTGAGAACTAATTACATACCATCGGTTGTTCTTGTTGTTTTCAGTAGTTCTACATCTAAATATTATTTTATTTTTCAAATTCATCTTCTCTTCTCAATTTAACTGGAAAAGTTTCTGAAAGGCAGGATCTGTTTTAAGCATCTTAACATCCTTGTAGTTTTGAGCCTTACACATATTCAGAGTAAGATTCCAATATCTACTTGCTGAATAAATCATTTTGAAACTATTAGTCTCTTTGCAGTTTTCCTAAAAGATTCGAGTATAATAAAATTGTGTGTGTGTCTGTGTGTGTGTGTGTGTGTGTGTGACACAGAGAGAGAGAGAGAGAGGGATTTCACACTTGGTAGATCAATAATTTTGTCTTATTTAGTGCAATTATTCTGATTGAACAGATAAATTCCAATCTTAAAATTCCTCCAGATAAACATATTTCAAATTTCTAATTATTCTTTGTGAAGTTATATTTTTGTTTCTGTGGATTAGCCCCTTGTCTTAGTTACGTTTTACTCGTTGCTGAGACAAAATACCTGATGCCCAAAGTTGGGAAAGGAAAGGTTTGTTTCTTACAGTTTTTGAAGGTTTCAGTCCATACTCAGTTGGCTCCAAGGCAGGGTGGCATGGCAGGGCCGCAGTTCGTGGCGGCTGCAGACAGCAAGGCGGAAACTGGCAAGAGAGAGACACACCTTCTTCCTGCCATTACATTGTATGCTGGCTCCACCCCAGGCGGGTGTAGCCCTGACACCATCAATCCAAGCACTAGACAATGAACCAATCACAAATGCACAATGCAAATGCATGAGGCCTGGGGGCCACCCATATAAACCATGACACACCTTAAATGATTAAGACATTATCAAAATAAAAATACCACAAATAATTCTGCGGCTTTTCAGCGGTCACAGTCTTATATGTGGGGCTTTAATATTTACTCAGTCTCTCCAGCCCTATTTAACCTCAGTGACTCAGCTCTACAGAAAAGTTGTGCAGAGTTGCATTTGATTCTGAAGGGAGATCAGACACTGCCTGTTTGTGCAGAACTGTTCTGTTAATATTTGAGAGTCAGAGAGGAAGACTAGAGCTATCTTTTTGGTGAGGGAAGTAAGCAAATACCCCAAAGCATTGAAGTATTATGTACCTTGAACCAGCAAGTGACTCAGAAACACGTATATAGGTGGTTAAAAACAGACAGACACATTATATGGTCCACAAACTCCAGCACTTTTTACCAAGGTACACAGGTGAGACTACTTCATGCCACATCTATTTCTCCTTCATGTTTCAATATTCAGGGAGCTTTTTCTTCAAAGGCTGAGTTTAGATTATATAAAAGTCTTAGCAAAGAAGACACAAAAAACAACCCGGCAGCATCCAGGATGACTGCTCTAAATGTCCCTAGAGCTACTTAGGAAGGACAGACATCACCTGCACCTTTAGAACCAGTAAAACTGAGTCTTCCTGGGAACACCAGGAATCCTGGCCTGGTTCACGGTCACTCTACACACAGAGGACAATGATCAGAAAAGCCCAGAGGTACAAACATATTTGGGGGAAAATAAGGAAAAGTTGAAATGCTTTCACTTCTGCATTCTCATTTTGAGAAACTTGGAGGCTACGCTCAAAGAGGAAATGTGACTCAAACATTCCTCTTGAAAACTTAGATTTTGCTTGGAATTTTACAACACAGCAGTCCTCTCAAAGAGCAACTGAGGAGAAGAGAATGCTGACCTTCTTGGGAGGACAACTCATAGGAATCAGTGTTCCAGGACCATACCCTTCTGCACACTACTCTGGGTGCACCTGGAGGAACTGGGTGCTGTGTAATGCAACTCCTCAGGAACTATTGGTTGCTTCTCACTAAAAACTACCGCAATCACTATAATAAAAAAGGAAAGAAAGAGTAGGCATAGTTAAGTAGGCACTTTTTCTCTCTGCAAAAATAGTCTAAGGCCATTTTTAAAACATCAACATTCTTCCCTCCTCTCCTCCAACTCAGTCACACATGACCAGGCATCCATCTGCTGGCTTCTCTTGTCCTTTGTCCAAGTCTTGGTCTGACCCAGCCGAGGAATGAGGAACGAGGGAGCTTCAGCCTCCCACATCATGGACTCTGGTGTTGTGGATCTGCCTGCTTCCAGGGCGCTAGCATCTCATGTGCAGAAACAAAGCCATGACCCAGCCTTTCAAGCTCTCAATCCTGTCATTCCCTGCTTTGAACGACAACCTGATTCTGACTTTGTGGCCCAGCTTTGATTTCTTTTCCTTTCACAGGCTTCTGATCTGAGTCTGACTAGCTAACCCTCTAAAAGTGAAAAGAGTAAAAGAGGCTCAGCCCCTCCCGTTTGCAGAGATCTGCTAAGGACCTCTTACAGCTCAACCTGGAAAATTGTTTCTTGGTAGCTGGCCAAAAGATGACCAGGCTAGAATATAGGTAATTATCTCTACCATTCTGATTCTATTTGTACTAGCAAAATACAAGGAACAATTTAAAGTGGACAATTATAGGACATAAACTTTATGGGCAGTGCAGCTTACTTTTTTCTTATGCACTGCTACTGCAGTTTTCTCCTTCTTTTACCTCTTTTCTCATTCTTCTCTCGTACCCACAGTCATCAGTTTATGGGTCTCCAACTCCAATCTTCACCATCATATGACAGAAATAAGCAACAAGCAGTTCAAAAGCAAACTTCAGGTTATGCTAAGCTTCCAAAGGCCCATAAAGCAGGCCTCTCTTCATCTTGTATCTCAGCTCACCTACATACGGTGCATAATAAGGAGGATGGCAGCCACCCCGTCTCCTCAGAGTACAAGAAGTATGCTAAACCGTGAAATAACAAACACATGGAAGGGATTGCTACTACTGTTACCTGCATTAATGGGCAAGTTCCTTCTTTATGTTTTAGCTTTATTGAGCTACATAAAAAATATCTATGTATACACATGTAAATGTGCATAAACATTTAAGGTATATGTTTTGATCAATTTGGACATATGCATATATCCATAATACCAACACCACAAACAAGGTACTAAACAAATCCACCACCTCCAAAAATTTCCTTGTGTTCTTTCCTGTACATTTGGAGAGCTAGGAATATGTAATATAAAAATTTATCCTCTTATTATATTTTAAAGTGTACCATACCGTATTGTTAACCATAGGTACTACATTATTCAACAAATCTCTAGAATTTATTCACCTTACATAATGGAAACTTTATATCCAACATAGAACAATTCCCCATTTCCCTCCAACCCCTAGAAACCAAGAGTAGAATTTTTGCTTCTATGAGTTTAACTGTTTTAGATAGCTCATATAGTGGAACCATTCTCCCCCAGCTGGTTTATTTCACTTAGTATAATATCCTCTCTGTTCACCCATGTTATTGTAAGTGGCAGAATTTTCTTCTTTTACAAAACAAGTGTATGTGTATACTGTAATCCCTACCAAAACTCAAATGGCTTTTTTTGTTTGTTTGATTACAGAAATAGGAAAGATTCACATGGAAATAGAAAGTCAAAGCAATCTTAAGAAGGAACAATCCTGAAGGCATCATACTTCCTGATCTCAAAATATGTTACAAGGCTACAGGAATTAAAATAGTAGGATACTGGCATAAGGAGATATGAGCACAGAGCACTGAGAAGTAAAGGCACGTATCTGCGTATCCACAGTTAACAGATCTTCAGTAATGGTGCCAAGAATGGGCAATGGGGAAAAATGGTCTCTTTAGCAAATGGCATTGAGAGACTGGGTATCTACGTGCATGAAAAGTGAAACTGGATATTTATCTTACACCACACATACACCCCACACAAACTCAAAATGGACTTAAATGTGAGGCTTGAAATCATAAAAATACTAGGATAAAATATAGGAATGACACTTAATATAGTCTCAGTAATGATTTCTTAAATTTGACACCAAAAGCACAGACAACAATATCAAATATGGACAGTTAAGACAACTCAAACTAAAATGTTTCTGAAGAGCAAAAGAAATCTTTAGAATGAGAGTAAATATTTTCCACCCATCGCCCAACAAAGAATTAATGTCCAAAAGAATCTCTTGAAACTCAGTAGCAAAATAACTGGTTATTCAATTTAAAAATAGGTGAAGGACTTGAATGGAAAGTTTATTACAGTCTGTTTATTTAAGCTTATTTCAATTTAACCTTTATGACTTGCTCAATGCCTTCTCTCTGCTTCCTATCCATAAAGATTACCTTTATCCCTTTTCTCACCGTAACCTGTTCTCTTCATTTTAACCCTTCATTCTGACCTCTAAGTTTAGCTCTTAAATAACTAACTAAATTTTGTAAACTTAAAACCAAGAAACCCCAACAGGAGAAGACACAAGGTAGGAGAAATTCAGAGATGCTGGCTAAGAGCAGAACCACAGGCTTTACAGTCTTTCTGATATACGAAGGGATAATTATTAAGGGCTTTTCCCCTTAGCTCCTCTCATTTGCCATTCCTGATTCCCAAAACCAAGACCAAACAATTCAGAAAGCAGTTGTTTGCAGAGTAGTCAGCCTAAAATATATTGAAGGAAGGGCAAAACGAGTGATATAGAGACAACAATACGGCTGTGAGGTCACAGGAATGGCAACATGACCACAGTTTCTCTGGACTGTTTCTCTGACTGGTCTCTTACCTCTCATCATTTCTGACCTCTCTGTCCACCCCTTTGGAGATGTGATCCTCAATCCCACCTTTTCTTTTTCTATCCCTTCCTCATGCATACTTCCAACTGACAGTCACTGACCCTGACCAAAGTTGTATTGCAACTTTGCAGTCTGTATCCAAACAACTTCAGTACATATGGTAAACATGTCTATAAGCCTCTTTCATGACTCACATTTTCTAAAGAAATTTAAAGCTTTGCTATCTCCTATAAGTCCTCTGGGAAATGATGTCATAACTTTCAGACTAGTTATGCACAGCACACTTTACACAAGGTCAAGTGCGTGTGTTGAGAGGTACATACATTTTGCTAGATGTATTATATTTAAAAGTACATGTTTAAAATCTAGATCCTGGAACCCTCTTTCTGTCTTCTTCCCTTCCCAAATGTCCTGAGTCTCCCTCTTTATGCCACACTGCCCACTGCTATACTCCATTCTAGGTCGCTCTCCTTTCCTTGGACCTTAAGAAAGCCAACCTGACCCCTTTGCTAGCAACCCGTCTCAGGAGTCCTCAGTCTTTTAACCCCTCTCACTCATTTCCTGTTGACTCTGTTTTTTAAAGGAATATCACTCACATGTGGTTTTGTGTCTTTGTTCTCACCCTTCAAATCATCTGTTATTTCCTGTGATTTGCTGCTGGGACAAAGCAGGAAAAATCTCCTTGTTTCCCACAGCAACAAAACAGAGAGTAGACTAAATAATTTCCTATCTTTCCCATCATCTTACAAAGGATAAGGTGCAAAGGTGGGGGAATTAGGGCTAGAAAAAGGAAAAACCAGGGATGTTCTAGGTTTGATGAGTGATAAAGGGCAAGAGAAAAACAGTAATGAGTTAGACCCCTTGAGTAGTAGAACAACACTGTTCAGCTTGCTAGAAACAACAGCAAAATAAGAGATGGTGAAAACATTGGCTGTCAAAAACAACAACAACAACAAACCTAACCAAACAAAAAAGCCATCAGATTTCACTTTATTTGTAGTAGGCTGGCAAAAAAATCAAGATTAGATAATGGTGGGGATTTGGAAAAACATGACCCTCCAAGAGTTTCCAGTAGAGGGAAAGGCTGGTAGAGCTATTCTAGAGACCAATCCAAGTTAAGCACAGTCTATCAATTTCAGCCTGATTGATATATACAGAGGAATGCTCAGAATCCACAAAAAGAGGCTGTTGGTGGAAGTACTATTGGTGGGGAAGTAGAACTGGAGGGAATCTGCATACGTATCAACATGAGGGATGTGTCACAAAGAAGCAGAGACATGCAGGAAGTTTTACGTACATATAGACAGCAACACTAAAGGAGTCTAAATTCACAAGGGTAAGTGAGGAAAAAGATGACACAAGATCTATTATGAGGGAGGAAAGGGATCAAAAATTATCAAAAATGACAAATACACACAGCTCCCCAAACCAAAAGTAATTATTATGTTTCAAACACACACACACACACACACACACACACACACACACAGAGAAAAGATTGGCAAGCTGAGTGGGGGAGAGCCAGGCACCTGCCCTCTCCGGTGAGTGGGTTCCATTCATGGACTGCGAGGGAGGACCGCAAGAAGTCAAAAAGAAACGAAGTCCTCCTGTGAGTTGGTGCCATGCAGGGCTGACTGGGGGACAGCCAGACATCAGCCCCTTCTGGCATATGGGTAGGAAGACAAGGAAAGCCAAAGTTCCCGCCCGCCCCCATAAGCGACCAGCTGATCCAGAGAGACACAGGCTGTGATGATTGCTAAAATGAAGTAAAATACAACTCAATGCTTGTAGTGTTTAGTGTTTCACTGACTTTGCAGGCCTAATGCAAGTAGTCTGATCATCTATTCAGAGTACAACAATATGCAATGTAGCATATGGTGGCCATTGTTAACTCTCTATTATCTTGTTTCAAAATCCTGTATCATTCTCATTGCTTTGTTTGGTTGAGTTTACTCTGTTTTATCTTGTTTGACTTTGTTTTACTTAATGGCATGGGCATTTTGAAGATAACAAGATATATTATGGTAGCCATTTTGGATTTCCTATTATTTTGTTTTTAAGTCCTGTATTGCATTCATTGTTTTGTTTTTATTGGTTCTATTCTGTTTCTGTTTTGTTTGATTTTTCTATGTTTGATGGTACAGGCAAGAGTCATTATGGTAACCACTGTTGATTTCCTATTATCTTGTTTTGAAATCCTGTGTCACTACATTGTCTTGCTTTGATTGGATTTATTCTGTTTTATTTTGCTTAGTTTTATTCTCTCTTAAAATAAAATTTACAAATATTTTTAAAAGACTTGTTATTCATGAACACAATGCAGTATAATTCTATGACAGTATGCATATAAACTATACATTAAATAAATTAAAATGATTGCCTATGGAGAAGGAAAATGATAATGAAGTGTAAGATTAAAATAAATATCAAGAGAGGAGGCCTTGTACAAGCAGTACTGGTAACATGTCATATACAAAGGAACAGGCTTAACTCAACTGTGCACTTTTGATTTAAAACAAAACTGCTTAACTTTGAAGGACAGATATGTGGAACTTAATACCCCAGCTCTACCACTTTCTAATTATATAACTTTACACAAGTTAATTAATCTCTATGAATCTCAGCAAACAAACATCAAACAGAAACCAATTTAAAAACAGACAAAGGACTCCAACAGACATTTCTCAAAGATATACAAAAAGCCAAAAGGTATATGAAAGTATACTGAACATCATTAGTTACAAGGGAAATACAGATTAAAACCACAGTGAGATATCTTATAGCGGGTAGAATGTCTAGTATCAAAAACATGAAAGTCAAGTGTTGGTAAGTATGTGGAGGAAAGGAAATTTCTCAGTATTATTAGTGAGAATGCAAATTAGTAGAGCCATTATGGAAAACAATGTGGAGGTTCCTCTAAAAATTAAACCTAGAAGGACCATATGATACAGCAATCCCATGTCTTGGTGTTTGAAAGATATCAGTATCTCTGCACTCCTAATTCAATGCAGCACTATTAAAAATGGTCAAGATATGAACAGACCCATGTTTATCAACAGATGAATGCATGAAGAAAATGGAATACATATATACCCAGTAGAGTACTATTCAGCCTTGAAAAATGAGAAAATTGTTTAATTTGCAACAATATGGACAAACGTAGAAGACATTATGTTGTGAAATAAGCCAGATACAAAAAAGACAAACCACATGATGTCACTCATGTGGAATCTAGAAACTTCAAAGGCGTAGAGGCAGAGAGCTGCATGGTGGTTACCAGGGGCTAGGGCAGAGCTGGAGGAGTACACCTAGGGAGATGTCTACTTAGGCAAATGATGCAAATTTCAATTAGACAGGAGGAATAAGTTCAAGAGGTCTGTTGTTCACCAAACTGATCAGAGCTAACAACAATGTAATATATACTTCAAAATTGGTGAGTATATTTTTGAAAGAAAAGTCAGAACCTCCCGAGAATTGGCCACACTGGGACTGGAGGACCCAAAAGAAGCCAACTAGCCTGCCTTTCTGGTAAGCCACATGAGCTGTCTGGGTTCCAGGAAGAGAAAAGTCAGATAGCACCTCCTGTGTGCCTACCAGCATGTGAGCTGAGAACCAAACACTGCCTCATCCTGCCCATAAGCAACCAGGAAGTCTGGAGGACAGGCTGTGTCAATAGCAATTAAGGTATATAAAGCAACTAAATGCTTATATTGTTTGGTTGATTTTGCACCCCTGGGGCCAGTAGTCTGAGCATCTCTTGGGAGGATGACAGTATACAATATAGCAAATATAGGGGATTTCCTTCTATCTTGTCTTTGAAATCCAATATTGTTCTCACTGTTTTGCTTTGTTCTGATTAATTGTCCTGCTGTATTCAATATTCTATTTTGATTGGTTTTATTCTGTTTTGTTTCTGGTTTGATTTTGCTATACCTGATGGAATAGGCAACTATTGTGAAGATAACAAGATATACTATGTTAGCTATTGTTGTTTTCCTAGTATCCTGCTTTGAAGTTATGTACCAAGTTTGCTTCTTTGTTTCAATTGGCTTTGCTCTGTTTTGCTTTGTTGGATTTTACTATCTTTAAAATAATTTTTTTTATTGGTACTGGGGATGGAACTCACAACTCCATGCTTGCAAGGCAGGCACTTATGCCACTGAGCTAAATCCCCAGCTCCTTTAAAATAAAATATTAAAAAAAATAGCTGAGAAACTTTTAAGTATCCTTGCCTCAAGTAATAATTCCATGAGGTAATAAATTTGATGAACCACTCTAATATATATATGTATATATATATTTCCAAACATCATGGGATATATACCATAAATACCTATAATAGTTTACTTATCAGTTTAAGTGAATCTATAACTAGGGATAAAGTATTGATGCATTACCTAAATATGAATGAACTTTGAACCATGCACCAAAGGCCAATATCAAATGACTCCATTTACATGAAATATTCAGAAAAGGCAAATCATGGAACACAGAAGGATTTGTGTTTGACAGAAATTGAGGGTGGGGAACTATGAATGGTAATAGTTATGCTGGTGACGAAAATGTTCTGAAATTACATAGTGGTGAAGGGTGTACAAATCTCTTCCTATACTAAAAATCAGTGAATTGTATGGCATGTGGATGATATCTCAGTGAAGCTCTTGTTGTTTTTTAAAAAGGAAGTCTATTTTTAAAACAAAGCACAGCTAGCTCTCTGTATCAGTGAATTCTGCATCAGTAGATTGAACCAACTGCAAGTTTTAAAATCGCTGCCAAAAAATGGATCTGAAAGTTTACACTGGACAGATGTACACTGTTTTCTTGCCCTTCTTCCCTAAACAATACAGTATAGTAAGTACTTGCATAGCATTTACATAGTATTGCATACTACAAGTAATCTAGAGATGATTTAAAAGACATGTATAGATTATGTGCAAACACTGCATTACATTATTTTTTACAGTCTGCATATTTGGTATCTGGGGCTTGGTGGTACCTTGGAATCAATCTCCCATGGCTGCAGTGGATGTAGAGCCTGTATAAACAAAGGGCAGACTGTATCTTTAGAGGCCATTTGCTAGAAGCCCTTTCCTAAAAGCCCTTTCCAGATTCTCCTAATGATTTGGTAAGCTCAGAACGTATGTATTTACACTGGGATAGTTTAGGAGAGTCCAAAAATACATCCTTCTGGAGGTAGCCAAATGACCTTCAGGAAGGGTAGTCAATGGGTAAAGGATGGTCTGTTCAACAAACGGTGTTGGAAAAAAAGAATACCAACATGCAAAATAAAAATACGTAAATAAAACAAAATTAGACCATCATCTTGTACCAAATACAAAAAACATCTTAAAATGGATTAGAGACCTAAAACTATAAAACTACTAGAAAAAAACAAGGGGAAAGTTTCACAACATTGAATTTGACAACGAATTCTTCCATACCACCTCAAAAACAGAGGCAGTAAAAGCAAAAACAGTAGCTGCGGATATAGCTCAGCAGTACCGTGCCTGCCTGGCAAGCATGAGGCCATGAGTTTGATTCACAGTGGGGAAAAAAAAACCCAACGAGACAAATGGAACTATACAAAATGTTAAAAACCTAGTATATTAACAAATGACTGTGAAAAAACCACCAATAGAATGGGAGGCAATATTTGCAAGTTTTATATCTAATGAGTTAATATTCAGAATATATATAATAAAAAATTTTTACAACTCAACAACAAAAATTCAATACAATTTTTAAAACTTGGCAAATAACTTGAATAAACATTTGTCTAAATATGATATACAAGTGGTCAAAAAGCATATGAAAAGATGCTCAATATCACTATCATACAAATGATATAATTTATTAAGAAGCAAATCTGGATGTTATAGGGTGAATTGAGTCTCCCCTCCCCAAATTCATATGCAGATGTGTTAACCCCCAGGACCTCAGAATGTGTCTATATTTGCAGACAAATCTTTAAAGAAGTAATTATGTTAATATGAGGTCATTGGAATAGGCCCTAACCAAGTGATTGCACACCTATGGAACTTGTTACAGTGTTTTTCATTTAAGACAAAAGATGCTAAACAAGCTGGTTTTTTTCCAAACTAAAACCTCAGTATTTAGATTTAATTGCAGTGTTAGCACTTTGTGATAAATGAGTGGGTTTGGGGTTGCAGTTTGAGCACTCACTCTCTAAAAGCTTTGCTATCACCGCCCTAAACCAATAAAACTGGTATTGTAAAATGAGGAAATCTGGACACAGACATATACAGAGGAAAGACCACGTAAAGGCAATGAGAGAACAAAGCATCAATTAGTCAAGAAAGGGCTTCACCCCCAGGAAGTCTCCCAGAAAGCAGCATCTCGGGCTGTCTCTATGGGACCCAAAACTCTCAGGCCCATAGAGTGGCCTGGGCTGTTTGGATTGAAAGTCTGCGCAGACCTGCATCTCGGCGCGACTCTTTGGGACTGGTAGGCCCACCCTTCATCCACAAGGAACTGCCTGGAGATCGTCATCTGGGCCTGGTCTGTTTGGGCCCGTAGCCCCGCCCTTCACCCCCAGGAAGTCTCACAGAAAGCAGCATCGCGGACTGTCTCTTCGGGATCCGAAACTCTTGGACCCGCAGAGTGGCCCGGGCTGTTTGGATTGGGAATATTGTGGAGACTGGCATCTTGGTCAGGTCTGTTTGGGACCGGGAACTTTTCAGAAACCAACATTCTGGCCTGACTCTTTGGGTCCTGTAGGCCCTTCACTCGCAGGGAACCTCCTGGAGAACTGCCTGGGACAAGGCATGGAGGCCTGGCCTGCCTGAGATTCCACAGGCTCCGGGGTGGCCACACCCAGCATTCGCCTTACAACTTAGGGAGCCAGGAGCCCACAGAGGGGAGTTAGGACCCTGTGAGGAAGCCAAGAGCCTGTGGGGGAGCCACTGCCCCTCCAGGAACTGAGGGTGTAACAGGTAACTTGCCACATAAGCAGAGAAAGCTTTGGAACACC
>PVJX010000594.1:217622-233649 GCA_004027295.1 Dolichotis patagonum | reverse complement strand
GGCAGAGAGGCCTCAGTGAATGAGGCAGACAGTGGAGTGGAAGAGAAAAATAGACTATCAATGGCAGAAAAATAGAATAGCAGAAATGAGGCAGAGAAGATTGGCTATAATCTCTAGTATAGAGGGCCTCGAAATACTAACAGAGAGAAACACAGGCAGAGTAGATCAGGAGATAGGGTCCATTGAGATGCTCTATATAAGGAGGCAGTGGGACCCAAAACAAGCAGTGCACCCCATGGGAGTGAAAGGGGAGGAATTGTCTAAAAAAGGGAGGCAGAGGATACTGTTAATGGAGTAACAAGATTTAAAATTTACATTAATCTCACCACTCTGCTTGGATGGATTACGTGCTGTTCCAGTTTGTCTACTTACACTAGACTTGAGGACATGGTCAGCTATCCCAAAAATAAGAGGACATATCATGGTAATCATCCCTAATTTTCCTATCAACTTAATCTGAAGCCCTTTATAACTTACACTGTCTTATTATGACTGATCTTATTTGAATCTGGTTTGTTAGATTGCTGCTTTGTATTGACTGATTTTATTTAAATCTGTTATGATGGATAGCATCAAGTCTAAGTGTATAGGCAACTACACTGAAGATGACAAGATTCACTAAGATACCCACTCTGGTTTGATTATTACTTGCTTTTGAGGTCTTATAATATCTCCAATGCTTCATTTTTATTAATGTTGTTATATACTGCTGAGACATCATGCTAACCATTGTAGATCACCTTGTATTGCAGTTTTATGTGACTTTTTTGCCTCATGCTTTTCTAGGAATTGTTTTGTTTTATCTTGCTTTGTTTTGTTTTTCCTGCTAATACAGAAATGATAGATATACAAGTAGAGACTCATGCATGTGTAGAGCTTATAAACAGTTTACGAGAACCAACTATATAACACATGTTGAAATGAACAACTACTTTAAAGAAAAAGAGACACTACAATACCCAGTGCTGATTCCATAATGTCATGATGTGAAGTCCAGCAAAACTATCACTTTTTGTTCAAAGTGATCTTAGCTTGCTTTGCCTTGTTTAAGTTCGACACACATGAAGGTATGGACAGCTGTTTTGAGGAGAATGAGACACACTATGACAGCCATTCTTGGCTTCCCTAATGTCTGGTCTTGAAGACCTGAAATGCCCTCCTCATCCTGCTCAGATCAATTCCATACTAGGTTGTTTCATGTGAATTCCCTGTATGTGACAATCTGGACAACTATTTGGAAGAAAACAAGAGTCAATATGATAGGGAGTGAATATCTCCGATTGTCTAGTTTTGAAATTTTTGTCTCTTACATTGCTTTCTTGTGATCCGCTTTTGCTCTGTTTTGTTGTGTTTAATTTTACCCTTTTGATACAATTGCATGTATATTTGCATGGGTGAGATGGATGACCATATTGCTGTTTTTGTCAGATTGTGGAGCAGAACTGTTAACAGTCTCACTGTTTGAATGTCCACTTTACATGTTTAAACAACTATTTCCAAGAAGTCAGTATGCAATTTGTCAAGCAATAATTTCTTAGGTTTTTTTGTTGTTGTTCTTTTCCTTTTTTCCTTGGAATACTGTATTGTTGCTACCCTTTATTCTGTTTTGTTTCTCTTTAAATAAGATTATTTTAAAAAAAAAAAAAAAAAGGGCAGCAGGTTTCCTTCTGTGCCTGCCTGCACTCTTTGGGACAAAGGGAAACACAACCCTGTCGTACTGGAATGTCACAGGGCTTGTGGGCCTTTAACAAGCCGTGGGGCCAGGGAAGAGTCCTGAGTTCAATTCTTAGTACCGCCAAAAAAAAAGTCACCAAAAAGTTGTGTACACCGGCCACATAACTCTGGAATTTATTTCAAATGCCCACAATGATGACTGACCTACTACTACATCAAACAATGTAAGAGCCGCACTTGAATTAGGTTCGCTGAACTCTAAGCTTCTGAATGATTTTCCATCAAAACAAACACCATTCCAAGTATATTGGTAAAACAAACAAAAATGTAAGGTCTTCTCCTCCATAAGAAAAAAATAGTATCCTTTGTTAAGATAACTTGGAGCTTTTAAAGTTGTATAATAATCCATTGCTATCATAGCGACTTCAACATTTCTTTTTCCATTAAAAATCAGCTGAGCATGGTAGCAAATGCCTGTAATCCTAGCACTCAGGAGGCTGAGGCAAGACAACTGCTACAAATTCAAGGCCAGCTGTTAAGGTTTGTGTCCGGATGTCCCCTAACGCCACACAGTCATGGGAGCAGGCTCTTCAGGGTCAGCTGATTCTAGAATTTGTGACTGGTTCGTCATCTAGTGCTGGAATTGGGGTTGTGAGTGCTATATTCTCGGGTCACCTGAATACAATCAAAGGGAGGAAAAAAGGCTTGCTCTGCCCCTTTTGCTCTCGTGGCTTTTGTTGTCTTCCTCTGCCCCATCTTCCAGGAACAGCTGCCCCTCTGCCATGTGCCACCCGGCCTTGAAGCCAGCTGATATGGACTAAACCTCCACAAACTGTGAGCTAAACAAACCTGTCCCCCTTTAACCTTGGGTGTCAGGTGTTTTGTCTCAGCAATGAGAGAAAAGTAACTAAGACACCAGCTCAGGTAACACAGTGAGTTCAAGGCCAGTCTAAATTACATAGTGAGACCCTGTCTCCCAAAAAAAGTCAGGTAGAGGAAATGAGAAAAAAAAAAAAAATCAATAAGATATATCATGTCCAGAACAAATTCTCTACAATGAATGTGATCATTATGTATATCTAAAATGTACCAATAAAATCTGATTAGAGAAAAAAAAGAGAGAAGATAACGAACCCAGGCCTTGGCCCTTTACTAGTGACTGGTTACTGGTTAATAGCCTACAAATGACTCAACAATAATACAATTTAGGTATTAGAGCTTTGAAAGATTTGCACATAGGCAGGTATGGTGGTGTGTAAGTGTAACCCCAGCACCGAGGGAGGCTGAGGCAGGAGGACCACAAGTTCTAGTCCCATCTGGGCAACTGAGAAGACCCTGCCTCAAAAAAAATAAAAAATAAAAAAGGGCAGAGGAGGTAGCTTGGTAGTAGAGCACCCCTGGCTTTGATCCCTGGAATAATAACAATGATAACTTTTTAAAGGTTTGGATATCAAAAAGGATGAGTTGCCCTCATTTTCCCATATAATTTAAAATAAAAATAATACTGACTTCCAGTTTGGGGAACAGTGCAACAGATGATCTGTACTAATCACCTTGCTAAGGACAACCTAAAAATGTTAGATAAACACTTTAAAGCCTCCATCGAAGCATGAATGCCAAAGGAATCTTCTGCCCAAAGAAGGGAAAACAGAGCCAGGCGTGGTGGCACACACCTATAATCCCAGAGCTCGGGAGGCTGAGGCAGGAGGGTCACTGCAAGTCTGAGGCCAGCCTGGGCTACAATGTGAGTTCAAGCCCAGTCGGAACTGTATAGCAAGATCCTGTCTCAAAAAGCCAAAAAACAAAATAGAAGAAAAAGGAGGAGGAGAAAGAGGAAGAGGAAGAGGAGGAGAAGGAGGAAGAGGAGGAGGAGAAAGGAAAACAGAAGCCCAGAGAGAAACAATGGCAGCTAGAAGACAGCAGAATTCTACCTTCAAATTTCAGCCAAACTGGAATGCTACCCCCAAACTACCTTTCAGAAACAAAGATAAAAAAAAAAAAACCCAAAGGTAAAATCTGAAATTTTTCTCAAATGTTAAAGGACAAAATTACAGCACATCTAATTTCATATGTCTTAATCGGCTTTGACCCTAGAATCAGGCAGTCTGGAAGATGGCTTGTACCGATTTACCCAGCCATATGGGCAGGTTCTGCAGAAAAGGGAAGTGAGGCACAGGGGACAGACAGACGGGCGAGGGTGGGGGGGGTCATAGCTCCCAACTGTCGGATCTGGACTGTAGCCTGCTTGGGATTGGCTAGGGCTCGGCTAGGAGCGAGGGTGGCAGCCTGTTTACACAGCCAGATAGAACACAGCTCACCGTATGTATGGAGAAACCTCAGACCAAACTTAAAAACTATGTACGGCAGCTGCTTTAAGCCAAACTTAATCTATGTACGGCAGCTGCTTTAAGCCAAACTTAATTCAATTTATCACAGACAGAAACTATAGGAATCCATCAAAGCAGAACATGGCAAGTGTGAGATCCAAAAAGGAAAGAAACGCAAAGGAAATGGTAAATAAGTAAGCATATATCTAATCATGAAATAAATAAATATAGATAGATAAGAGATTTAATAATGGTAGACGCTTAAGGTGCCTGATGACAAAAGCATAGTTAGGAGGAGAGGTACAGAGAATTAAGGGATATCTTTACTCATCAGCTTTGGAATTTGATAATTTATTTTGCTTGTTGTGATTTCCAAGGTAACACTGAAAGCATTGAGCCAGAAAAGATTCACTTACCTCATATTCCTAAACACTTTAATTCACCAGGAAGGGTTAGCATTTTGAACTTTTAAGCATCTAGTGACAGAGCCTCAAATATATATATATATATATATATATATATATATATATATAAAGCAAAAAACCAAAGCACAATAAAAAACCTGACGAACACACCAAGAAAAAAAGACAAATCCATAATCAAGGGTGACAGAGGTGTCTCCCAGCCCCCATGCTTCTCTTAGAAGCCACACTGCCTTTCTCCCAGAGGGAGAGTCTTTATTCCTTCTTCTCAAAACTGGGGGAGCTCTTTTACTACTGTAGTTAAAACGAAGCAGCTAGGCGTGGTGGTGCATGCCTGTAACCCCAGCACTAGGGAGGCTGAGGCAGGAGGATCACAAGCTCAAACCCAACCTGGGCAATTTAGCAACTTATCATGCCAGGTCTCAGAATAAAGAAAATAAAAGGGCTGGGGATGTAGCTCACTGGGAAGGCCCCGGGTTCAATCCCCAATATTAGAAGACAGAAAAAAGAAGAAAGAAAGAAAGAAAGAAAGAAAGAAAGCAAGCAAGCTATGCAGCTTCCAAGACTAAATTATAAACAACAATGCTGTTGTGGTCTTGCTGTCCAGAACATTCATCCTTAAAGACTCTAAAAAAAAAATCAGCCCAATAGAAAAATGGACAAAACCCTTTGAGAGGTACTTTACAGAGAGGGCTATCTGACTGGAGACTCAGGAAGTGAAAGGTCTTAGCTGGAAGAGATGTCATTTTACTGCTGAGAAATGGGGGGGGGGGGACAGATTTAAAAATGAAAAACTGCTTAACCTCGTAAGGAATCTGGGAAACGACAAAGGCCAAAAGTTGTCACTGTATACCCAGCAGATCAGTAGGTTGTTTTTTTGTTTTTTGTCTTTTCGAGGCAGGGTCTGGCTGTGCAGTTCAGGCTGGCCTTGAGCTCACTTTGTAGCCCAGACTGGCCTCAGACTCACGAGGATCCTCCTGCCTCGGCCTTCCGAGTGCTGGGATTACAGGCATGTTTCACCACGCTCAGCAGACTTTAAAATGAGTGGCAAACCAAGGAATGGCCAGAATGAGGAGTAACAGGAATCCTGCACCTTTATCACAAGAATTAAGTGGAACAAAGAAGAGTCTGCTGTTATTTCCTGCACCGAGGACACGAGGATGGTAGGAACAGCAGCTCCACCCCCGGTGAACACTCCAGAGGGTATGTGTGTGCGCGTGCGTGTACATATGCTAAAATCCACACAGAGTGCTACACTTCAGTGGGACCGCATCTGGAGAGAGGACGTTTAAAGAGGTAACTGAGATTAAATGAGGTCAGCTGGGCAGGGCTTTGGTCTAATAGGACTGGTGTCCTTATCACACAAGGAAAAGACACTAAGAGTTTGGAGTATATGCACACGCATGCACACACACACACACACACACACACACACGGGAACAGCTATGAAGGGACAGAGCGGGGACCTTCTGGTCTCACTATGCAATTCAGGCTGGCCTCTATCTTACAGTGATCCTCCTGCCTCAGCCTCTTCAGGGCTGGAAGATACAGGTATGTGCCACACATTTGAAATTCTTAATTAACACATTTAAAAATTATGCTACATAAAAAAGTGTCACAAACCAACAGTTTGCTGTCTTCCCATGATGGTTAGGTAGGTGGCTTGTATGTACTTCAACTTGTCCTGTGTCTCTTTCTGTGAGTGTCCCCATCACTGGGGAAGATGCCGATGCACAAGGTACCAGCATCTTCCCTTGTCGCTAGGTGTCCCCCCAAGGCTTCCTAGTGGGGCTTTTCAGAGGTGCTGTGTGCTGCTGGGATCAAGGAGGAGTCATTGCTACCTGCCCAGGACAGAATAAAAGGGACAGAAAGAGAGCTGCTGGGGTCACTCACTGTTGCTGGCTGCTGCACTGCTTTGCTGCCTGCACCCGCCCTGCCATGGACTGTTTCTCCCCTGTGATTCCCTCTCTGCCATGTCGCTCTGCCTTGGAGCCAGCCAACTACAGTTTGAAACCTCTACAAACCGTGAGGCAAATAAACCTTTCCTCCTTCCATTACAGGTGCCCGGTATTTTGTCTCACCAGTGAGAAAAGTAACTAAGACACCATTAGAGACGACAGGAAAGAAGTCATGTGACATTCTCACTCTCCAAACACGTGTGCGATTCAAACTCCCTAAATCCAAGGGCCGTCATAATCCCTCACGATGTCACCTGCTATACGGGAACTGCTCTAACAATTCAGCGGCTGCTCCCACAACAGGCAGTCTGCAGCTGTTCGGTAAATGTTGATTCCAGGGCCAGGGATTTAGCTTAGTGGCATAAGCGCCTGCCTGGCAAGTGCAAGGTTGTGAGTTTGGTCCCTGGTACCAGAAAAAAAAGGTTGATTCCATTCCATGTTCCCAGGAAGGAAAGGCAAATCTTATGCTTCTAGTTCCATGTGGCCAGCAATTGTGCATTTCAGCACATATATAAAACTGCATCCTCATTTCACCCATAGATTCTACTAATCTAAGCTGCAGAGGAAAACAAAAGCCGGATGAGCAAAATAGGGCCCAGGGCTAAATCCAGCCTATCTCTTGCTTATGCAGACACAGTTTAACTGGAACTCAACTACACTGGCTCCCGTATTTGTCCCCAAGGGGGGCTTTCAGGGGACAGTGACAGAGTGAAAGAGGCTGTCGACCTTCCTGTCATTTCAGAAGATGCACAGTACTAAGTGCTAATTGCTAAGCATATGCTTTTACTATTATTGCATTATATAAATGCACAGCTGAAGGATATAAGATTTTAACTAGCAAGAATCTTCCACCCAGTGCAACAAAGCACAGTGCATAGAGAAATGGACGAGCAGGCCCCTGACCCCACAGTGCTTCCGTGTCCTATGTCACAGCTTTCATCATCACTCACCTTTACAGGAATTTTCTTGTCGAAGTCAGGAAAGTGAATTATTTTACTTAGCTTGGCTACATACAGGATCAAGATGGTGGCTGCCATCTAAAGAAAAAGAAAAGAAACTACAGCAAAACACCCGGAAAGATTGTTTGAGGCACAGTGATATCGTCAGACGAAATGAGATTCATCAAAAAGAAAGCCAAAAAAAAGGTTTTTTTCATGTTCTAGAAAAAACAGATAAATAAATGAGCACAGCATGTGGGAATTGTTCGCCTTGCCACTGTAGGGTTCCGTCAGGACTACAGGTAACGTGTGTAACATCAAATAAACGGGCACGTACACCTCGTCTTGGCCTCTGAACCAGTGACTGGGGGATGAGGGAGCATATCCCCAAGGGTGACCACAACATCTGGGAGGTCACACACTGACCTTGACCCCGTGTGCCACACACCCAGCGGGGAGTCACCAGCCCCAAGAAAGGCCGAGGGGAGGGGCAGTCTTACCCAGGAAACTCTGCACCAAACACATTTTTTTTTAAATCCAGTATTTGGGCTGGGGATGTAGCTTAGTAGCAAAGTGCTTATCTAGCACACGGAAGGTCCTGGCTTTCACCCCCAGCACTGCCAAAAACCCAAAAATCTAGTATTTCCGTAACACAGAGAACAAGGCACAAGGGCAAAGAAAGAAGGAATTTTTAAAATGGGTTTTGGTATTTCTATTCAGTCTGTCTAGTACAACAAGAATGTCTCATTTAAATTTCTGTGAATCTGGACTGAGTATGGTGGGACACACCTGTAATCTCAGCACTTGGGAGGCTGAGGCAGAAATACTGCCACAAACCGGAGGCCAGCCTGATTATAATTCTAAATCTTGATCTTAATGAGTTTACAAGTATTTACATAGTTTGAGGCCAGCCTGAACTACCTAGCAAGGTCTTGTCTCAGAAAACAAAAAAATCTAAACTAAGTATATTAAAAATACTCTGTATTATTATTTTGGAATAAACTCAATGTCATCTTCTTATGTAACTTTTACAGCATATTTAATTTTCTTCACGTTAGGATGCAAGGGCTGGGGATTTAGCTCAGCAGTTCAAGCACTTGCTTGGTAAGTGCAAGGTTGTGAGTTTGATCCCCAGTACCCCCCCCCCAGAAAAAATTAGGATGCAAAATTTTAAAAGCTACTTCAATGTGATTATAATTCTAAATCTTGATTTTACATGAGTTTAAAGATATTTATGACAGGCTTATATTACTCAGGTCCATTCTAAATTAGAATTGGACTTTGTATTTTTGTCTCACTTTACATTTCTTGAAGAAATATACTAACAATTAAAATGTTTAATTAAGACTTTTATTTTATTTATTTTTTTTTTGGTACTGGGGATCGAATTCATGACTACACATTGTAAGGCAGGCACTTATGCTGCTGAGCTAAACCCCCAGCCCCCTAATTAAGACTTTTAAATTCAGTCTGATGAGTCTCTTTCCTTACCCAGTTGCAGATCAGAAAGACTTATAATTAACTGAATCGAAGCCAGTGGGTTACAAAACAAAATTTATTTGATTTGGGGATTCCTGAGGGCACATTAAAGTGGTTTTCTACATGTTTCTACATTAAAACATAAAGATTTTTTTTAATATAACGTACTCTTTTCTGGTTAAGATTTTTCTCCTAAAATAACGTTGCAAAGAGTTATTGATCAGCAAAACATCAAACCAGGGTAATGTTTACTCATATATACAACAGACTTTTCCATATTTGCAATTTAAAATTTAGCGAACAATTATAATTTTTAATTTTAAGTTTTTCTCCCTATAATCAAAGCAAAATCAAAAGCAACAACAAAAAAATCTTTGGTGATAATGTTTGCCTACTGGAAATCACTAACATGTGACCAAAAGAATAAACAAGCCACAAATTAACATTAAGGGGAAATTTGAGAAACAGCCAAATGGCTTTAATTCAAAAGTGGACCCAAACTCACTCTTGTACTCATGAGCAAAAATTACAAACCTGTTTGGTTTGTCCCACAAAGATTTATAAAAATGTGAATCAGTTGTTAGCATTTAGGAATTTGGAGATTTGATGTAGAAATTCAAATTTCCTTTCTCTCAAAAATCTGAGAGGAAAAGGTTGGACTAAGGGAAAGTGGGTCACACCTCATCGCTCCAACACTTTTCTCAACAGCACAGTGGCTTAACCCAAGTATCACCTCCACACTTCAGTGAGCCGCGAATTCTCCTGTCCACCCAGCCCCAAGCCACTCCTTTGTTACCTGCCAGCCTTGGAGGCTTAGAATTTTCTGGATTAAATGCATTAAAGTAATTGCATTCAGTTATATATAAACTGAAAGTAAGCAGTTGTTTTTCCCACAAGAACAATTATTCCCAATCTGTAGAATGAAAGAAAATGTGTACCAAGGTTTCATGTTGCATTACCAGGAATTGCCTGCTGAATATCTTTGTAAACCACCGTCTTCAACAAAAGCACTTAAAATGTAATTATGCACACTGAAGCTTTTTTTTTTTTCATTTACCTGTCCAATTCCGAGAACAATCGGTGAAGGGAAGCTATAAAGAACACGGAATAACAGATTAGTTTAGCAACATATAAAAAATTGAAGACAGTATATAAAAACATAATGATAGGAGCTAGTAAAAATTCCTAGATGATGAACACAATATCAAATGCATTCACTTTTTATTTGTTACTTTTTTTATTGTTTAAAACTCATCACTGATTGCTAAATTTGGCAATGGTCTTTTGTCCTTTGTGGGTAAAAATGGGTAAACACGCCATTCATCCACGCTCAGACCGTGTATAGAGAAAAAACAAAAGAATCCATTGATAAGTTATTAATGTTAATAAATATAACTTTAGAAAGGCACTAAATACAAGAAGAGTTCTATAGAGAAACTATATCTTGTTGTTTTTTTTTTAAATTGAAGCAAACCTCAATATAGGTTAGAAATGCAGTGTCCTAATGAGGTCTGTTTTCCTGAAACTAATTTATAGAATCAAAGAAATCTCAGTACAAATACAGATACAAACAAGCTGATCCTAACGCTGAATAGAAAGGTAAAAGTCACCTAATCTTGCAAAACAATAAAATTGGAGGAATGACTCTAGTAGATGTCAAGACATAGTTACAATAAATGAGACCATTTGGTATGTGCAAGGCAGCAGTCTAGTAGGACCAGGGAATGGACAGACACACATACATGGACACCGGATGTATAAAAACATGACACTGACAGCAGTGAACAAGGCAGCAAGAAACTTGAATAGGGACCCTGATCCCTACCTCACACCATAGTGTAAGGGTCAGCCCATCACCTCATGCCATTCATCCACGCTCAGACCATCTTGGCTCCCACTCATTCTCTTGGGCTGCTAAAAATATTAAAATATCACCAAAATTGGTACATCAAAGTGAAAATATATCTATCTCAGCGAGGGTAAGAAAAAAGTAAAAAAACAAACCAGAGAAAATAGACTGAATGGCTGAACAGTTCCACCATGAGAATAAAACGACCCATAGCCAGGAGTGGTAGTACATGCCTCCAATCCCATAATCTCAGCACTTGGGAGGCTGAGACAGGAGAGCTGCTGTGAGTTGATGGCCAATTTGGCCCACGTATCATGAGCTCAAGTCAGCCTAAACTACAAAGCAAGACCCTGTTTCAAAAAACAAAAACAAAAAAACCAACTCTAGTGGACATTGCTTGGGGCCCACTATAGTCCCCCTTTCCGGGCATTCATTCCATAGATGAGTCAGAAGGTGGCCTGACATCGCACCCTGGCCCCAGCCCCAACCCCAACCCCAACCCCAGAGCAGCCTGCGTTCCAATCGCCCGGCTCCCTAGGATTGAGGATAGAGAGCCTCTGGCTCAGCCCAAACCCTCCTTCCCCGACCCTGCCTGCCCAGGAGCACTCTCCAGCGCCCTCCTAAGGCATCTCGGGAGAGTATGGTCTGCGACAGTGGACAAAAATAAGAGGGGGGGGATTTAGCTCAGAGGCATAAGCGCCTGCCAGGCAAGCGCTAGGTCATGAGTTCGATCCCCCGTACCAACAAAAAAACAAACAAACAAAAAGAAAAAAACACTGCAAACAGTACAAGCAAGGACAGTAAGAACCAAAGGCTCACAGAGGTCAGGCAGAGAGTGGCCTGGAAGACACACGATGCATGGAGAAGAAAGGCTTCCTAATCACAGGTCAAAGGAGGTGGAAAGAATGCACACAGGTCTCAGAAAACTCCCTGAGGACAGGAAACAACATAACCGCCACACTCGGATGGGGTGACATCAGGGCACCTGGGGTCCATCCCCTACCGAGACCCAGGGTCGGTTACATGGACATAAGTGCAGCTCAGGTCCCTGACTGGACACGGCAGGAAAGCCCTCTTACCAAGGTGTGTGAACCCAGCGGACTCACGCCTTTCGACTGAATTGTCAGTCCAAGAATAGAAGAAAATAAATCGAAATATAAACCATCTATTGGATGACCTGAATGATTCATAACACAGACTGGCTCGTGGCTTTTCTTTTCTTTTCTTTTCTTTTTTTTTTTTGTGGACCAGGGAGCCAACTCATGACCTTGCACTTTCGAGGCAGGCACTGTGCCACTGAGCTAAATCCCTGGCCCTTGGCTTTTCATATAAATCACCCCAATGGCAAGCAGGGGAGGAGGGACTTCCCTAGATTAAAACAATTTAGAAATACATAACTATGTGCATTGTGCATTGTACAAGCCTTCACTTGATCTGGATCCAGCTTCTTTAAAAAGCACTAAAACATCTTGGGGGACATTACAGCTTAGGGATTTATTTATTTTTATTTTTTGGTCTTTTTGAGACAGGGTCTCGCTTGGCAGTTCAGGCTGGCCTTGGACTCACTTTGTAACCCAGGCTGGTCTCTAATTTGCAATAACCCTCCTGCCTCAGCCTCCCCAGTGCTGGGATTACAGGCGTGCACTACCACTCCTGGGTTTGCATGTCTTGTTTCTTCCCTCCTCCACATCATTTTGTCACAGCAACAGAGTTAATAGGAGACTTTGTGAAGAGTATCGACCTCAGGCCCGAGGGTACAGGGCAGGGCCCCCAACCACACCCCCACACCCCCATCACCCCCACCACCACCCCACCACCACCACCACACACACTACCACCACCACACACACCACCACCACCACCCCGCGCACTCAGCACGCATGCGCAGCAAGCGCAAAGTCCTGGGTTCAAACCCTGGCATCACAACAAAAACTGACAGCCACGGGAGCACCAACACGTACCCCAAACCCACGCTGTCCTCTACAGCTGCTGGTCCCACCGACCCAGTCCAGGCTACCGCGGTGGCCCACCCGGCCCCTCTCTCCCGGCCTCCTCCTCCACCCCAGGACGGCTCCTCACACAGCAGCCAGCGCCAGCGCGCCACCCTGTGGGGCACACAGCGCACGCCTGCCCCGCGCCACCGGAGGTGACCGGTCCAGGGCCTGATGCACTCTCGCTGGCCTTCACTGTCAGGGCCCTCGCGTCCCCTCGGCCCAAAGCCTTCACTCGCCGCCCTGCTGCAATGTCTCTTCCAGGCTCTGGGCTGAAGGTCACTTCCAGATCACTGCTGGGTCAACGGCGCTACCTAACAGCGCCTCCGGAAAAGGCGGGTGAGGGGGGTCCCCGCGAGCTGGCCCTGTGGCTGGCCTGTCTGCCCAGCCCTTCTCTGCTGTGTGCAGCTGTGTCCGTGGTAGCAGCGTCCTTTACCATAAAGGCAGACAGAGGGCTGGCCAGGCCTGGGGCCCGCAGCGCCACAGGAATCAGGCCCAGCCCGGGGGGCCTAGCGAGACTGCCTCAAAAAGGCAAAAAGCAAGGTTCTAAGCAGTAAAATTTCCCCAGCAAGGTGGCCAAGTCTGAAACAAAGAAATCAAAAAGGCTAGCAGGCCTGGGGCTGCGCACGGTGGTAGAGGGTTTGCCTCTGTACGTGAGGCCCTGGGTTCAATCCCCGGTGGCACCGACAGAAGAGAAAGTTACCGCCGGTGAGGTTTCTGTGACTGTGTCACTCGGGCCTCACATTCTCCCCGTGCTCCCCTGGCCCCCCACACTCCAGGTAAACGGGGCTCAGGCCAGCAATGCAAATTTGCAAGGAAAGGAAGCAGAAGAATGGCAAAGTCAAGGCCAGCCTGGCAACCTAAGGGCCAGCCTGTCTCAAATTTATAAAAGATTATAAAAGTACTCAAGTACCGCAGATGAGGCTCGGTGTGAAAGTCCAGGGCTCAGTCCCCAGGGCTGCCCTGATTTCTGTGATTATTCCACCCCCACCCTGAAACTCCACCCGCGGACCTCGGGCTCCACTCAGTTCACAGCCGCCTTCCTGGTGTGCAATAACTATTTGGGGGTGTGGGTCTGTCTGTCGAATAGGAAACGAGGGTGCTGCAGACACTCGCAGGTCTGGCTCTCAGGCTCTGGGATAAGGCTCTGCCTCGGAAGGTCGTCTTCAGCGCTGGGGTTCCCAGAGGGCTCACACAAAGGCTTGCAGTCACCCAGGTTCGCGGCTGAGGAATTTGCTGACTGACTACCTGACCGACCAGTCCCGAGAGCAGAGGTGGTCAATGCCCCGGGCTGGGTTTAAACCCCCAGTTCTTTCTTGACTGCCGGGGATTGAGCTGGGGATTTAGCTCAGTGGCATAAGCGCCTGCCTGGCAAGCTCGAGGTCGTGAATTCGATCCCCAGTACCGTGAAAAACAAAACAAAACTGCCGGGGACACCCGCAGCATTAAACAGGATTTTCCGGTTCTTACAAAGAGCTTGAAGGAAGCAGGTTTGCTGCTCGCTAATCCCAAAGCAGCCCGCATCACCCAGAGAAGAAAGGGCTGTAAAAAGGAGATTTCATGATATAACTAAACAGATAATGTACTTAAAAAGCAAAAGGAGGAAAAGAAAATGCGCTAAAGGATGTAACAGCATGTATGTTTAAGTGTGTGGGATTGATAACCGTATTACCAAGTTTTTGTTGGATTGTTGAACAGAACTGTTTACAGCCTCACTGTTTGTTCACTTTGTATGCCTGAATTTTAGAACATGAACAACTATTTCTAAAAAGACAATATGTAATTTAGCAAGTAGTGGTTTCTTAATATTTTTTTGAAACTCTGCATTATTTCTACCCTTTTTTGTTTTGCTTTTTTTCTTTTAAATAAAATTTTTAAAAAAAGAAAAGGGAGAGGTTTCGTGTCTGCGCCAACTCCCTGCGAACGTGTGTAATAGAGTAAAAGCGGAACGAACCCCCGCCCGCCCGCAGGCGGCCTCACCCTCACCCTCACCCTCACCCGTAGGCGGTCAGCAGCGTCTTGTTGAGCAGCACCAGGAGCAGCGAGCAGGCGCCGTAGAGCAGCGCGGACAGCAGCCGGGCGGCGCGGGGGGGCTCGGCGGCCGCGGCCGTCATGCTCAGGTCGGTCCGGCCCGGAGGAACAGGAAGGGCCGCCCTCCCCGCGGCCCGGGCCCGCCCCCCTGACCCCGGCCCGGCCCGGGAGTGGCCGGCTTGCGGCGGCTCCGTTCCGCGCTCCGCCGAGCCCGAGCGTGCGATCGCACCCGAGGAAATGCACTTCCCCGCGCCCTTTGGGCTTTTTGGTGGTTTTGTGTTTGGTACCGAGAATCGAACTCACGACCTTGCACTTGCCAGGCAGGCGCGTGCACCTGAGCTAATCCCCGGCCCTTTGGTGTTTTGTTTGTTTTTTCCTTTTCAGACAGGGCCTCCGCAAATTGCCCAGGCGAGGAATAAGCTTGGCAGGCCTGCTTCATCCTCCCAGCCTGCCGGGACCGCAGGGGAGGCTGGCACTCAGACACTGGCACCGTCCCACTAAACAGAACACCAGCTGCCGCCGCGGCCCACGAGTGCCCTGGCCGCCGCCGTTGTTAATTCTCCCGTCTCCTTGCCTTGTCTGAACTGAATGTGCATAGGCAGCTTTTCTAGAATTTGCTAAGCCGTTTTGGGAACTCCGCTGGTTACCCTTCCCACTTGGCAGCTTTTCTGTTGTTGAGTGGGGTCTGTGTGTCCGCTGGCCACGCGATGGGCGTGCTGGTCTGCGCTAGAAAACGCCCCCCTGACATGCTTGAAGGCACGCGCGGCCGGACTTTTTTGCTCTTTGATGAACACCTAAGATTAAGTCTCAGGGAGGCTTCTGGGGCCTCTGGGTGCTGGATGGCAGGTTCTGTCCTCACCCAAGGGCACATTTCTTCCCCTCCCAAAAGGACAATTCACATCTGCAGTTCTGGTTCAAAGGAAACCTCCCAAGACTGCCTCTGCTAACAGCTTTTAACTAAAGTGTTTCATTTTAAATAGTGAATTTTAAACAATCTGCAATGTTCTACAATAAATATTGTGTAAGAGTAAGAAGCTCCTCAAAGGGTAAAAGTAACTGGGATAGGGAAACGGAGGAAAGACGGAAAGACGAAAAAGATAAATTTATATACATATATATATATATAAGATGACGATACTATTAGTTCTTGGAAAAGAACACTTAATACTCAAGATTAGATCAACTTTGCATGTCTATATCTCGTCATCTAAGCAACCCTTTTGAAGGTAACAATATGCAATATTGCAACCATTGTCAAACTCCTATCATCTTGTTTTGAAAACCTATACTGTTACTCAGTTTTTGTTGTCTGTTTTGTCTTTTGTGTTTTTTCTTTTTTTTTTTTTTTTAAACTTGGT